>BMAT01005544.1:221976-242925 GCA_019649035.1 Elysia marginata | reverse complement strand
AGATAGATAGATAGATAGACAGATAGTTACATAGATAGACAAATAACTGGATAAATATAAAGGTTGGATAGATAGATAGATAGATAGATAGATAGATAGATAGATTTTCCATCTTGATAAGCTTAGAGATCATAAAACTTCCAACACCACCTGTGTACCTTCCTGTGATTGGTGGGCATGGTGGCTATCATAGATAACAATCATCATCACCACCATCATCATCATCATCATCATCATCAAGTGCCAAACAGGACGGCGTCGGCGATCACAGGCCTAGACCTTCATTTCTCTCTATCATCAGTTCATTTCAGATGGTCTACAGGTCTTTGTGCTCCCATCCAAGGATGAGTCCGTCCAATAGCTTCTCTCTCTCTCTACCTACCCCTGCTCCGTTTGTCATTCAACTTCTCCGTGGTAACAATACATTCCAGCCGCAGTAGCTTCATAAAGTTTCCCCAATATTTTCCCTTTCTTCGGCGTATTGTCGCATACAATTTTCTTCCGGTGTCGCTCTTTTCCAGAACTTTTGATTTGTCTTCTTTGCCGTCCATGAAATTCTCAGTATACACCTCAAAAAACCTCACTTCTGTTGCATACACGAATTTCAGCATTTGTTGGTCAAGGGTCCAAGTTTCAGATCTACACAAGAGGACAGGCTCGATGTAACACTTGAGGATTTTTTTTTGGTACTGAATGCAATAGTCAACCTTAATTTAGGCTTGGCATGAATCGCATAACATTACATTAATCGTAATTACCAAATAATTGCATTGGCACTAAACAAACATATCGATATTAAGGTTGGTTAGATTGAATAGACCAATCGAAGTAGGGAAATGTCCTCAACAAAGTTCTTACCATTATATCGTTTAATATTGATAACTTCAACTCATATTGGCTGTCATCCAGTAAGTCTTTCAGGCTAAAAGACGACCGAAGATACCTACAAATATTCAATGTTTATTAAGCAGTTAGTCTAATACTTAGTCAGGAAATCTTAAAAATTTTTAAATCAGATTCTGCCATTTATAGGCATACTTGGAAAGATTTATTTTTGCCACCAGGAGGGAATAATTATATTAATTTTCTTTTTAATCCTACTGATCCTAGTTCATTCTAGCTCATTTAGTCGTATCTGGGTAATTCTTGTTATCTTTTTCAACTGTGGCCACTTCTACTTAGCTTTTTTAAACAATCTGCAGGTTGCGAAACGGGTAGACAAAGAAGAGTTAGAGAACGTTTCTTTTATCTACCTTCGTATCATACAAACTTTGACGCAGATAGGAGGCTTACAACAGAAATCAGAGGAAGACTGACCACCGTGGGGTCAAAGCTGGAGAGACTGGTGGTCCTCCTAAGCCAATCAATACCACTTATTAAACTGTGAATTATACAGCCCTACGTCTTACGTGCACCTTTTTTTCTTATCTTTTTTTTACATCTTTTTTAATGGTTCTGAACTAAATCTACATCACAACTTGGGAAACACAATGTCTTCTGCCTTCCGTCTTGCAGGTTGCACGCCGTTTTCTGTAGCAAGATAGGAGAAATATTACAAAGCTGTAATAAAACGCTTTTAAAACCATTTTCGATCCACAATTTGGGATCAATAGGTAGATTTAGGTCAGAACCATCATTGTAAGCGTTCTCTCCGACGACACTCTGCGCCGCATATAGAAGAACCCCATAGACCTAAGCCTCCGCTACCTCCTGTAGCGGTTTGCCCGCGCCTTATTAAGCTTCGTTCTCCCTGTAGCGGTTTGTGTGCACCTTAAGCTTCGTTCTCCCTGGCCCTGACAGCGGTGTTTTCCTGCCCTCACCAAGTCATGCGTGGCTCCCGAGTTGAGCAAACAACCTGTAGAACTCATCAGCCCTGTCTACCTCTTGATTGACAGGCACAGTCTGCTGATTCAAGGCTGGGGGCCCCCAAACCTAGTGGTGGTGTTGGTGATGCTGGAACTTGAGGATTACGCCGAGCGATCGTCGCCGGGGAAAAAGATCTGGATACTTACATAACTGGTGGGATAGGCAAGGGATTTTGATTTCATTAGTTTCACTCATTCCGTAAGGAGCGACGAAAGTTTAATGCTTGGGAGAATCTTTGCGCGGTCATGAGAACAGAAGCGTATCATATCAGACTTCTTAAAAAATGGGGGAGTTTCTAAAAATATCTTTAACAACCTGAAAATTGATTTGCCGTTGTATTAATAGCACCCTCCCCCCCCTTTCCCTGCACGATACGTCATCAATATACAGACTGACCACATTTAAACGGCTTCAAAACATAACTATAACTAAACGAAAAGGCTAAACTGAAATCCTTATTTACACAAAGAGAAAAATATTACATGGATTTAAAGGGAAGAAAAAGGTCAATAGGAATGATGAGAGAGAACATTTGTATCTATAATAACCACATAAAAGCAAAAGAAAAAATATTTGTGATCATCTTGTCTTTAACTTGTAGAACCAAGCTGATTAAAATATTTTTTTTAATTCTCTTAAAGAAAGTATAAAATCAAAGAATAGTATAAGTTAGGGCAAGTTCATTTTTTTAAAGATTAAAATCTGTTTTGCTCGTTTCATTACAAAGTAAGAGGAAAGTTTTTCAAATGAAATCATGTATTACAGTTAAACAAGCTTCTGTTTTTTATCAGTTTCAATGCATGTCATAAATACAATCAAGTTGCAAAGGAGCATAGATGCAGGTAGATATATTTGTTAGATCATGTCGCAAAGGCTAACATGATATATATACTAACATAGTTAGAGCCAAGACGTGAAATGTACATGTTGTCCCAATTAAGAATCAATTTTATGTAAAAGAAAAGAGGGAAAATGGTGCAGACGTACATTGCTTCCAGTCGTCTTTTGACCAAAAATATAACTACATACCCGTAGATATAAATACACCACCAGTCAATGTATTAGGTACGGAAATCATTCACGTTGAATAATAATAAAAAAGAATGAAGGTATTGTCTATGTTGCGATAAAATTGTTACACGTATTAAAGATTTTCGCACGAAGAGAAGGAGAGGATAAAGCTTCACGATTTATATACACCTTTAATAAATTAAAATAATAAATGTGGCAGAGACATCTGCATACTTAACATACTTAACTATTAATTCGAGATGATTAAAGAAAACAGGTGTTATAGTTTAACTATACAAAAAGTAGACATTAAAAATTTCAACTAGCTCAGCTTTGAGCTAGGTTCTTCATTTTAATTAGCCAAAAAACAAAAAAAAGGGAACGTATCTGAAAATGAAGCGAAGATAAGTTAATGTTTTCCTTCACAACAGCTGAACAGTGAGACTCGAAAGTTAATACTCACTACAAATATTTGCTCACGCTTGAAGCCCGCAGGCCGCGCGTCTATCTGGATAGAGATTAGTGGGTGAGCAGCCTATTATCCTTAGGGGGGTAAATGCCGCACTCGATAATCTCTTTACCGGTTGCGCTCACACAAACTGTCAACATTTTTACATTATTTTCATCCAGCTTTTGTCTGTCTTGGTGGCCGAAAGGAAATAAAGAACAACAGAAAATCCTAGCCTGGTGTGTTCTTAGGTAGCGTATAATAAATATTACGTGTATTCGGTAGTCAGACAAGAAATCTCCATAAACTCTGTCTTGACTTTTCACTCCCCAGCAGTTGTTTTTCTTCGCGCTTTACTCGGGAATTAAAAAATACCACTGGGGAGTGTATTTGTAATTAAATGAGTGTAAAGTAAACAACATCAGTGGATTTTGTTGCAATTGTCTCCTCAGGTCCCACAGTAACATGGCCGCCCCTTGGGTGTCTGGCTACAAGAATAAGTCTTCTATTTTTGTCCGACTTCACAAAGAGTCGAGACTCTAAATCGCTAGTTAGAAACAAGTAAAGAAGGCGTGTTTTAAATAGATATCAGAATCTCAGGGTCTGTTGTTCTTTTTTTTTTCAATGTAAAAATGATTTTGCTTTGTGATATTTTAGTGAGGTAATAAACATAAGCTAAAAAGTCTATAAGGAGATATTTTTCTCTGAATTAAAAGAAGAATAAGATATATAACCTATTCGACTAAAATCATGTTTTAAGATGAGAAAAAAGGTATTATATCTACTACAAACGTCAGTAGGAGAAATAACAAAGTAACAAAACTGATTTCGAAATAAAATAGAAATTCAAAAAGTAAAATTCTTTGTGCACACCAATAAAGAAAATCTAGAGGAAGACCCCCTTATACTACCATTAGTTCCATACAAAGAGCTCTCCTGACTGGAAGATAGTAGAATTCTACTGATAAACCAAGGTGACCTCAACCAACTCTCAAAGCATAGCTCATCTCACCCAACAACAGGTTTAACTATCAACGACGAGGCGAAAAGCTGTCGAGACCACCGTGTCAGGAAACCGAGTCTCGAAAGGCCAAGGAATATTTGAACTTTTAAACGCACATTTGGTAAAGCTTGTTTGTAAACGTGAATAAAAACACGACGTTTAGCTAGTTATGCAATCTGCAAAGTAGCCAATATTTCCAATTGCTTAAGTACTTATAAGTAGTACTACTACTACTACTACTACTACTACTACTACTACTACTACTACTACTACTACTACTACTACTACTACTACAGTGACTACTACTACTACTATTTCTACTACTACTACTACTACTACCATTACTACTACTATTAGTAATACTGCTACTATGACTACTCCTAGTACTACCACTACTACTAGTACTACTATTACTACTACTACTACTACTACTACTACTACTACTACTACTACTACTAATACCACAACTATTACTACTACCACTACTATGGCTACTTCTACTACTATGACTACTACTACTATGACTACTACTACGACTACTAATACTACTACTACGACTTCTGCTACTACTACTACTACTACTACTACTATGACTACTACTAGCCTCACTACTACTACCCTTACTACTAGTACTATTACTACTGCTACAACTACTACTACTTTTACTACTAATGATTTTTATTAATACAACTAGTTAATACCCGCGAATTTCGAGGGTTTAAGCAAAAACAATAGAATTGGTTTAACTAAAGGTGAACACGTGACATCCGATTGGTTGAGTCTGGTTGCGGAAAAAATGATCCTCATGTGAGAGTCTCCGACCACACTCAAAAGGTCCTACACTGCCCATGTTGTTCGTCTAAATAAATAAGATAACATGATAAGCCGTTTTTTTTTTAAAAATCAAACTATATAACCAAATTCATTTGATTAAAAAGCCCAGCGCTTGTTTTGGGAATTTAAAAAAAATGGTGAGTGTGTTGTGGGGATCGAAACTCTCACATTCGCACCCCTTGACTTTTACATTATTGACATGCCGCTCTAACCGTCTAAGCCTACCCCGTTCTGAAGATTGAGACAATCTGAAGTGAGTAATAGTGGTCGTGACTGGCGTGTAAGGGAAGATTAGACAGAAAATTTCGTAATGGCTAGGCCTCGAATCTAGTCGCAGGTTCTAGTGTTCAGGTTTACAAATGTCGAAACGGATCTTTCCCAGATTGAATTAAGATTGCTGAACGACAATATGGACTCGTCCACCACAGTTAATGTACCGTTCCAAATTTGAGGAAATAAACGCCGAAGCGGATACTAACTGTTTCCTACATATTTTTTATAAAGATTATTATTAACATTATTACATGTATTAATAATATTGTTATATGTTATTAGTACTATTAATATTATTACTTTATTATTATAATAATTATTATTATTAATATTATCATTATCATATTTATCATTGTTATTAATGTTATTATTATCATTATCATCATTATTATAATTATTATTGTTCTTATTATTATTATCATAATTATTATTATTAATATTACTGATTCTTTAACCAATATTGTTACTGTTATCGTCATTATCGTAATCGCATGACTATTATCATAGCTATCACAGAACTGTTGAGAAGGGGAACATTATTTTTCTTATCTGTTAAAGATTAGACACCGAGTTACTTTTTTGCTGATTAATCATTCACCCCTTACATCTATATTAACTATAATTCAAACTTCATGTTGTACTTCTAGACCAAATGACAATTCAAAGAGACAAAACTATCAAAATAGAACACCTTTTATTTTTTGTTTTAATGTAAACTCGATTGAAATGCTTAGCATGTGCAATACATAAAATCCTGTGAATATGTTTAGCGAAGGGAAACAACACGACCTATGTCCTTGATAACGCTCTTCATTTTAGAGTTATTCCTCTTTCATGCTCCTTAAGCAGCCCTTGCGCCATTGCAATGTTTTGTTGTATTTTTAATCCTGTTTTAACCTTATGCTTAGTTACAATTTGCAAAAACCTAAGATACGAGGCCATTATATAAATAGATTTCCCTCTTTTCAAATCCATTAACCACAAAGCTTAGGGAACCACTTTGGCACGGACTATCTTCCATCTCGGTTCTATTCAGCCTTTAAATGCAGTGATGTAATAGCATTTGTCCAGGCACTTTATAGACACTTTCGTTGCCTGAATAATGTCCTCTTTTGTCTCAAATCTTTAGTCGCGAAGATGTACTTCCAGTTATGTAAATAGGAAGAAATCACAGATAAAGGTGAGGTGAAACGTCTGGTTGCTCCAGCAATCACTCTCAAAGGCGACATCCTTTAAGATATGTTTCTCCTTAGTGGCAAGGCGGTGGGTGACGAAGCTATTATATGTCGAAGATTCGAATCATACTAAAGTCAAGTATATTTCGGGCATTTTTACTTGAAGCCTATCCACTGCTAATTTCACGTCTTGAAATCTTAATTATGGTTGCGCAGTGGCTGACGCCACTGTTTATTCTGATTTTAGATCTATGGTTTAAAATGATGGGGCATGTCTTAAATGCTAAAAATTGTTCTCTGTGGGGTTTTTTTTGTGTGTGGCTAAGTGTTGGTGTGGTTTTGGATTCAATAGCTGCCTTTTGTACGATTCGGATCTTCCGTTTAAGTGAGCAAGTCGCTCTATATAATCATTATGGCAACCGGGTAATAAGGTATTTTTTCTTTGTGGTGAACCAGTGGGTGTGAAAGCTGCTTTAAGTCGAAGTTTCGGATCATATTTTGGGCATTTCCACTTTAAGCCTACTTCTATCTATTGCGAATATCATACCTTAGCATCGTTTAATCAATTCTCAATAATAGCCCGTCAAAACGTCTGTCATCACTTGAGCCTCGTGTTTTAGTGCATATTTTGCCGTGAAGCAAAACACATGATTCCAACAGTCCTGGTAATGTGGTGATATATATTGATTGTGGGGCACAGGCTTGTGTATTATCACACCCTTCGTGTTGAAAATAATCATGCGCATGACCATTAGGGCTTCTTGTCTGTGTCGCACTGTCTGTTGACGTGGCTTGTCAAAGTCTCTCCAATATGCTGACTGGCGCTTTGTTTAGGGATCCAAGGAATCAAACCAAATCTCATCGTCTCTGATGATGTTGCCCGTTTGGGTCAATTTGCCCAGTTTGATATCTCCGCGAAAAGTTGAGTGAGAAATTGGCTGTTTTGAAAACATCCTTTGCTTATTTTGTTTATCATTTAGAACTCTAAAATATGACGTTTTTAAAAATAATATATTATAGAATTTGTTGTCACTTTAAAAATAACTTTATAGATGTTTGCACCCCTATATATGCTGTCACTAGACGTCCAGGACGAGTTCCATCTTCCATGTTATCCTCTCTCTCTACAACAGCTTTTAACCGTTTGAACAGAAGAAACATTTTCTCCTCAAACAATGGCTAGATCGTTGTGAATGGGTGATATTTATGCATGATGTGTCTTTTCCAAAAAAAGAACAGGAATTTTTATGATAACACGGATGTTTTATCTTGAAAATGTTTGGTGAAATAATGGGACTTCCGTTATGGCAGCCGCTATGATCATACAAACTTCCGAAAAGTGAACGCCAATCTGTAACCTATTCAGCATAGTCACACAGTTAATTGTTGGATTATTTTTTTTGGAAATTTCAAAAAGGTATGATGCTATGTGTGCAACATTTCATGCCAAGGGTTTGTCCCAAATTTCCAGGGGTTTTTTTTGGGTTTTTTTTTTTTTCTTTTTTTTTGTCATTGGGTGCTTAGCATTTGAACGATCGTAATAAAACTACTTTCTCACAATAAATTGGTAAGTGCTTCTTTGTTACTTTTTAATGTAATCTCTGTCAAAATCGATGCAATTTTTCAAACAGTGTAGTAGGGAAAAATATCCGCATTACAGAAAGCACTGTCAAGATTCTTCAAAACAATTTTTAACAGTGAAGAGTTGAATGAAACATTTCTGGACCCAATGGTCACAGCAGGCGAAATCTGGGTCCACCACACCATCCCTAACACGAGAAGGGGTTCAATGACCCGGAAGTACTCTTCCTCTCTTACCGTCAACAAAATCAAACGTCAAGACGCGGTGAAACGAGTCATGGCTTCAGTGTTGTGGGATGCAAAAAACATTCTGCTTGTAAATTACTTGCCTCCTGGACAAACTGTCAATGTTTTCACTAACTGTGATACCTTTGATATGTATAGACTCATATATTTCACCGAATGAGATCTGGCCGTCGGTCAAACTTGTATTGCAACATGAAGATGACACTGCTCACATGGCAAAGACCACTAAAGACTAGTTTGAAAAGTACAATTGGGGGAATTCGCCGCATCCACCACAAAGCCCTGATCTGGCACCTGAATTCCATGTTTAAACCCTTTGAGCGCCACCTTGCTGGGATTTAGAACCTGAATTCCACATGTCTAAACCCCTCGAGCGCCACCTTGCTGCGAAACGCTTTGGAAACGACGAAGAACTCATAGACGTAACATGAATCTTGACCGAACTCTCTGTAAGGCCGGTAAAAATACATCGACTATGACGGTAAACATGTTGACAAGCAGCTAAGAAGCACAAGTTTACTGAGTAAGTTTATTTTTTTTATGATCGTTTAAATTATATTAGCACGCTGGAGCAAAAACTCGGAAAATTATCGCACAAACCTCGCAGCACTAGCAGCGAAACCTACTTATGAAATGTACCTCGAATTTTATGTGTACAAGGCAACCATGCGGCTCAGAAGCACCAATCTATATTGGCTCATATCGTAAAATATGTCTTGCAACTAGTCAAAATGAGTCTAAAGTCGACATTGGAAAGTAGTTAGTTATTGGTACCACAGAAATGCTATTTTGCTCTTTTTTTTTAAATAAAACAAACAGAAAAACTTTACCCTGCTTAAGTGTGACGCTATAGCCGTATGAAGCTCGCAAGGTCAGGCCTTGTAAGATTTCAGACGGGATAAAATTGGGTCAGTTTTAGAGAACTATACAAGTGTAGAGTGACTAGAGTCCATAGCATCCATACCAAAAAGAAAATTAAGCACATAGAACATGGCATTTCAACAAGAACCAGGTTTGAAACTGTTCATAAATGGTTTTAGCGTCAATATCTAAAACTTTTAAAATTTGACTTCCGAACACCCACAACTTTCAAAGCCCATATCTCAAAACTAGACCGCGAGACGCAAGATTCATTTGGAAAGAATGCTAGACATAATATTATCAAATCTGTTTAGTTTCGATTGTTTCGATAATGAAAGTACGCAGTGATAGCAAGCAAAACAACATGAAATGAGGGGTAGTGAGGAATTTTTTAGCTGCACAGGCTTTATTAAGTTATGCTTAAGTGCTTTGCTGGAGCTACTAGAGATCTTTAGCACACGCACCGTGTCTCAATACGCATACGTGAAAATCGGGAAAGCAGATTGAGAAACTATAAAAAAATGAAACCAGTTTCTAAAAAAAGAACGTCTATGGGTCTATTTTTAGAAACTAGTTTCATTATTTTTATAGTTTCTCAATCTGCTTTCCCGATTTTCACGTACGCGTAGTGAGACACGGTGCGTGTGCTAAAGGTCTCTATTATTTTTTTTAACAGCTTGAAGACTTGTTCACAAAATGAAATAATTCTCTTACCCTGACAATGGCAAAGACTTTCTCTTTGATTTTGTTTGTTCCTTGATCTGTCTGTCGTCTTTTTTCTTTCTCTCTAATTATTAAAACATTTAAGAGGTGAAATTTAATTTTTATTGACTTGTGAGCAGAATATTTATATTGCTGTACTCCACAAACCATTATTTTAACTTAAGTGATCATGTTTTATCTGATGAATTTCATTTAGGATTTTGTCAAGTCAACTCTAGCCTTTGAAAGTCAATTGTGAACCATCATTTATGAGCAAGCTTTTCAAATGCCAAGCACCCCCCTTCCTCTATCTCTCTATCTCTGTCTATCTCTCTCTGTCTCTGCCTCTCTCTGTCTCTGCCTCTCTCTGTCTCTGCCTCTCTCTGTCTTTGTATCTGTCTCTCTGTCCATATCTGTCTGTCTCTGTCTATCTGTCTATCTCTGTCTCTCTCTGTCTCTGTCTCTCTCTGTCTCTGTCTCTCTCTGTATGTCTCTGTCTCTCTCTGTCTCTATCTCTGTCGGTCTCTGTCTATCTGTCTGTCTCTATCTCTTTTTCTATCTCTCTCTGTCTCTCTCCTCATTCTCTCTCCTTCTCGCTATCACCAGAAACATGTTTCCACTATACTTGTAAAACCTTAGGGTTGTTCCAGGCGTCCTTATAAAACAGTTTAAATTTTAAAAAGAAGATTTGTTTCGCTTAGACTGTCTTTCTGTCTCCTGGTGACATCGATAAGGTGAATCCAAGCATTATTACATTAAATTAGATCCCTTCGTTCTCCAACCACAAAGATTTGATTTCTTTGGGGTGTATAACCTTTTATTTTTTTTTAATTTTCTTTTACCTTTTGAACAAAAAAAAATCCAAATATTGTCAAGTTTTCTCGCTGTTTATTTTTTCTTCTTTAACAATTTCAGTGCCACAATTAAAAAAAAAAAAAGAAAGAAAAATCACAGGTCGTAAGAAGTCGAAACTTCTTTGAGATGAACGTTTTTTTAACGCAATCAGATAGAGGCAGCTGCCAACAGTACTCTAACTAGATTGCTCGTGCTCGCGCCACAAAGCGCATGTTTCATGCCTGAAACCACTGGCGGTTGTGATGCCGCTTGCTTCAATCTTGATGTAGTTTTCATCCTCCACATTGAACACAGGCCAGTTCACGCCAGGATAGCTTGGAGTTCTGCGGAGTAAGTAAAAAGTCAATGTTGAGAGAAATTTTCTTTGTTGTTATTACTTATAGCTAGATAACTAGTTTTACGGAGGGTGAAAAGGAACATGACTATGTTTAACACAAGAACATTTTGACAGGGTTTGTAAGAGCGTAATAACAGCCTCAGTTAGGTTTTTTTTCATTGTCCTCTACGCGTGAGGTTTGAGTCCAGGTATGTGTCGGTTTATCTGAATGTATCTCAAAACTTTATGTAGTCTCCCGTTGCCTCACCCACTCTCACTCTCTCTCTCTCTCTCTCTCTCTCTCTCTACCTCTCTCTCTCTTTCTCTCCCTACCTCTCTCTCTTTCTCTCTCTTTCTCTTTCTCCCCTTGTCTGTCTCTCTCTCTCTTTCTCTTTCTCTCCTTGTCTGTCTCTCTCTCTTTCTCTCTCTCTCTCTCTCTCTCTCTCTCTCTCTCTCTCTCTCAAAGGAAGTCCAAACTCTTATTTCATTTTTACTCCTATGGCGCTCTAAATTTGAAGTCCAGAAACGTAAATAATTAAGTATTTTAATTTTGAGCAACCCTCTTTTTTCCCACCTTCATGTCTCTTTCTCCCACTCTCTGCCGCCTTTCATTCCTCCTCACCTTTTATCTACTTCAATACGCTTAGTATCGTTTCTCTCCTACCCCCCACCCCTTTCCCCAAACTTTGTTGATGAATATTTACAAACCACCGTGCTTAAACATAATTATGTTGTTCATTTTCATCTGGTTGTTGTAGTTGTTGTTGTCGTGTGAGATTATAGTTTTCTCTAATTCTGCTGCGATGATGTCTTACACTTGCTTTCCTAGGTGTAAGACACATTCGTATCTTCCGAGGCATCTTAAAACTGAAACTGCAGCTCTAAAGTCTAGGTACCTATGGCTGATTAAATTGTCAGCCTGTCTTTAAAAAAATTGATTGTAAAAAGTGATCTAGATCTGTAGTTTATTTAGGTCTAAAGTCTAGAGATCGATTGCTGATTTTAATTTCAACCTGTCTTCACAAAGATTGATAGCTAAAATAAAAGTAAATGTAAATCTATATTTTCTTCTGATTATCGAAGAGTTTCTTTTATTGCTATCTTCAAATTTCGTTGCTTCTTATGCAAACATTCAACCCGCTCAAAATGTCGGCTTGTCCGACATATCTAAGTGGGTTGTGTGCTGATTTCATTCGGCTTAAATTGCCAAAATTGGCATCGAAACACTGAGGTCCTAGCTTCTTTATTATTATTATTATTATTATTATTATTATTATTATTATTATTATTATTATTATTATTATTATTATTATTATTACTATTATTATTTTTATTAGTATTTTTATAAAAAAAGAACCAGGAGCTTTGACTTTCTTTTCGAAAAAATCGTAAAAAAACAGTTTCGTTGACGTGTTTTATAACATATTGGATATTAAAATCAGAAACTGGTGCATGATCATAATCTAACACACCCGTTTGCTGATTAATTGTCGTCAGAATATAATCTAAGACGACGCATACGCCATCACTTAAAACAATAACTACGCCAGCGGTAGCCAATTATGATATAAGAAAATTTCAGCTGATCACACATTCTGATTACTGCGTTGCTACTCACCCATTCTTAGCAAGGCTTGACCAGAGACCCATGACCTTTTCGCTGAGAGCTTTCTCTTCTTCGGTGTTGTCGGAGTTTTCTCTTAGAGGCCCGCCGAACACTACTTCAATCTCAGAGCCACTAGGCACACCCATCCATGCAGGCCAGGGGTTGCTGCTCAAGCGCTCCTCGAAACTGTACAGGTAAACTCTTCCTCCACGATTTGTATATTTACGAGCAAACTCCAAAACGGGGCATTTGGTCAGGCAATCCCCAATCGCACCTTCGAGTATTTCGAGACGTCGGTTTCTCATGACAGATTCTTCATGGTATTGTACCATAAGGTTTGTTTGGAGATCTTCATCGTCATCGGCAACAATTTTAACCATATCACGAAACCTTTGTCTATTTCGCAACTTTCCTTGTCTCCATATTGGAAGGTCTTTCGGAAATTTATAGATACCATCTAGGACGCCTGCATTTTTGTCCACTCCGATGATAACATCAGTCGGTTTTACCCAGCCTCTTTCATACCTTCGCTTGGGATCATCTGCGACCATCACCCAGTCAACTATGGGTGCAAGAGGTAGACCAAACCATTTGTCATCTTTTATCTTTAGGAATTCACTGGTCAAATCGTGGGGATCTAATAAGGCCATGCAATCCCAAAGGTCGTATGGATGAGCTGTGATGTTGCAACCAAGGTTCTTCAAAACAGTGAATGACCGTTCAGAGGCAACCTTTTTGTCCATCACAGCCCATGGGGATAGTGGGGATCCGCTTTGCATAATGGCTTTAGAAATTGGTTTCGAATTTAATGGAGACATTAGATGGAAGCCGATGCTTGCAGCTCCAGCTCCGTAACCAAAGACAGTTATATCATCCTTGGAACCTCCCAAGCGGCTTGCGTGTCCTTTTACCCAGTTTAGAGCTAAACGTTGGTCAGAAAGACCTACATTTCCATTCATTTGATTTTGAAGATAGATAAAGCCCAACGGTCCTAACCGATAGGCCACAGTGATTAAAATCACATCTTCTCTTGCTGCTATTTCGCTGCCATCGTAAGCATCGAGTACTGCAGAGCCTGTCCAGAAGTGACCGCCGTGGATCCACACCAATATCTTCTTTGGTCCATTTCTTTCCTTTGGTCTCCAAACGTTTACATACAAGCAATCCTCGCTCATCCCAGTATTCAACGTTGGTGCTCCAGGAAATGTGTTGTCGATAGGCTGAATACATGCAGGAGGTTTCACAGTGCCATCCTTGAAATAGTTAATTTCTCTCCAACGCGTAAACGTAAGTGGATACCTGAATCGGTTTCTCCGGCCTATCGGAGGTGCTGCATATGGAACACCATAGAAAACTTCTACAGATTTTCCATCTACTTGCACCTCAGAACCTGAAATTTTTCCTCCAAACGAAACTTCTAACATAGGAGTGTCAGATGAAACCTCAGCTATCGAAACAAATATTACGCATACTAAAAGAAGAGCTGTTCTTGAGATGCCACCCATCTCCTGAAAAGATGAAAAAATAACATTCTTTGAATCAATTAAGAACTTTTTCGTAAAGAGATACGAAAAATCTGTTGCTGCTTGCAATAACGCTTTGCTTCAATTTTTTTTTTAAGTTATATTTTGTAAATATAAAAAGCTGCGTTCTACAAAAAAAAAATAAAATCCATTTTGCATCCTTCATATAAGAGAGCTACGTTTATATATTTTTTTTTGGTTCTCAAGGTTTACATTTGAAATATTGAGAGGATACGTGTCAAAACACAATCCTTTTCTTTTGAACACGATATGGTTACTCAGTGACATCAATTTTGAACCAATTGTTTCTGGACATTTTTGCTACCACCTTTTGCTTAGTGCTTATGACATGTAGGATGCGTCAAGGCTCACAACGAGCGGCGGTCGTTACAGCAATGATACACAACAACGCTAAAAGGGTCGAAAAAAACATATATTAAAATCTGAGTGGTTCTTATGTACAGTAAAAGCGACAGTACAGACTTTACGCATCAACGCGTGAGTATGACGGGAACGTCTGTGGGTCTATTTTTAGAAACTAGTTTCATTATTTTTATAGGTTCCTCGATTTGCTTTTCCGATTTTCACGTACGCGCAGTGAGACACGGTGCGTGTGCTTAGGGTCTCTAATATGACTAAATAAAACGTGTAGATTATTTGTCCCTAACCATTTCAGTTTACACTCGGTTGCACCAACGTTGTTTAGCATAAGTCGGACTTAACATTAAGTCAGACTTGGCTTAACCGCGCTCGAGGTTTAACTTAAATCTCTGTTGCACCAAGTGTGATTTAGGTAAACTAAGGTTGGATCGAGTAGAGTGTAGTTTAAAATGACGTGCTTGCTTCGCAACGCTGGGGTTTCCCGCATTTATACTTTCAGTTTTGTCAAAATAATCGGAATTCGTGACAATAATATATTTATTATCGTGTCGCTTTTGTCTTTGAAAAAGGATTAATGGTGCATGTACTTCCTTGATATTTTTAAGATGGGTGCAATACCTGAGACGAATGCCTCGTCCATGGAAGATGATGAAAACGAGAACAATATATACAGCTTATAAAAAAAAGCTTTTAGGAATATTGATTTAAAGCGTCGTCCTATGGTCTTGGACAAACGAAACGACAACGAAAAAAAACAGAAAGCATGGAAGCAGGTTTCAAAGGAATAAAACAGCAGCGAAAGGGTTGAGAAGCGGGACACCCCAAAATAATATAAAATCTTTGGACGAACTGAAAATTAAGGAAAAAAAAACACCACGCAAGGCTCAAGAAACAAATGCTTAAAAAACTAATGTTGGTGGTGGTCCAGCAGAACTCATGGACAAAAGGTCTGACTCTGATTGGATCATCAAATATTACTACCGAATCAGTCTGCGGCCATAGAGAATGGATTCGATGAGGATCATATATTATAATCATCCTTTAAACAGGAGGTAATAGTTTGGGCATTAGTTGACTCATTTAAACTTGTTTTAAACTGCATTTAAATGTACAAAAGAAACTAATGGCTGTTCACAGGGCGCCCAAAAGTTTCAAGTTCTTTGGGGATAGGGTGGGGTGGGCTACAGGCAAGGGTCTGAGTACAGGGAAAAAGACTGGTGTCATGAGCCTGTAAAGTGTAACATGATATGCGATACCATACTTCAAGAATGGTGTAAGGGAGGCCGGGGGGAGGGGTAGAACAAAAAAGCAAAGACAGATACATTTGCCATTTATAAATTAGATTTATTTATTAATCATTTCACAGTGCAAAAAAACATACTGTAGTACAACTGTTTCTTTGCCGAAAGATATGAACAACATATAGATTAGAATTGAGTGATATTTTAAGTCATGTTTACAAGGACAGTCGCATGAGACAAAAATCAAGCCACCCACACCATCGACATTAGCTGAGACACCATCCGTTTTTGTTGCGACATGTGATAAAAAATAAGGCAGTTTCGGGTAGCCATTATCTCCAAGTAAATGACCATGTCTAGAGTCTCATAGATAAAACACTGTTATTAAAAATCCTTGCGTCATGGGTAGATCCAGGCTATCTTGCTACAAGACTAGATATTCTGAGATTTCCATCACACACAGATTATATGTTAATGAAAAAAAGACCTTTCTGTTCCGATAAATTTTGGTTTCTTTACCAGATGGACGGATAATGTAAGTGTGTGAGTGCAATTTGTACAACTAATAACGCCTTGAAATCTTGCAATCTCATAAAAGTCTTGCTTAATACTGTTGAGTTTAGCGTGAACTGGAAAAGTAACAAATCCTTGATATTTTTCTGCAACGGCATAGGCCGCCCAATCAACATGATTCAAGCATTGGATTTATGAATCCCAATTAGATCTAAGTCGACATCGGTCATCAAGAAACATCCTGTTTCAAGGACTCTTATCAAAATCAATACCTCAAGTTTAGCAGGAACACAAGCAATCCTTAAAGTTTGATGAGATATGGCCTATCGCACCATGTCTGTTAAATCAATGACTGTGTCCTTTTTAAAACGGTATCGGATCTCAAATTCTTCATCTCTAAAGCACGTAAATGAATTTGTTCTATCTCTTACAAGTCGCCGTGGCAGTTGCATTAGCTCCCTTTTCTGCATTTATTCTTCAGCGTCTTCCTCACAGTTCAAGTAAGCATCCATTTTCTAAACTGTGCAGAGTAGTAACGAGAAAAAGAGCGTGTTTGAGAGTTAAGCCGATGTTAAACCTACTCCCCTGCATAGATTAAAAACCATGTCGATTTCGGTCAGATGTAAGTCTGACTTATTATAAGCCACACTGGTGCAACAGAAAATGAATTTTAAGTCTCGATTGAGCCGAGGTTTAGTCTAAACCACAGTTCAACCACACTGGTGCAAGCAACCGAGTGGTTAAGACAAAGACCTACTATCCAGAGAAAACAAAAAAAGATTCGGGATCGGAGAACACCAACGTCAAAACTTGTACTAGTGCAGTGCGCAAAAATCTACAAAGAAGCTTTTCAACACTCTCTCACATTAAAAGAAGGTTTTGGGAGTTCTTTTAAAAGAAGCAAATATTATGTTGCCTTTGAGGACAAAAACCGGTTGATTGGTTTTAAATAACAGTTAAAGTGCACCAATGCTGCCTGCTCTCTTTGGTTTGTTAATGATATGGACGTTGTTGTTACAAATGAAGACACCTCATCTAAAAAGGGCCTGGCGAGTCAAGTAAGTAAAATTAAAATTAATGTAAAACTACAATATCTAAAGCTAAACGAAAAGTTATCAAACCAAGATCAAAGTCCAAGACCATGAAGATGAGATATTTTCGAACTCCAAATACTTTTAGTTACTAAAATAAAAAAGGCCCAAGCCAGAAATGCTTTCCAGGAGAGCGGGGACCTCATCAGCGTTTATTTAGCTTAAAACATAATCTGAAGTAACAAAAACTCCGACTTTTTCACACAGGTTAGACTGATGAGATTTCTGGCATTTTTATGCTTGTCATTCCTGGACTTTGACAACAGGAAGAAAAATGGAACTCGTCGAAACGAGCTACAACTGCGAACCGTTCACAATCTCATTAGACTTCAGTGCTGTCTGTGCGGGCTACAGACGCTTACGAGCCTTACACATGACTTATACCATGAATCAGATAACAGCTAAACTTGAACAATCATACTACCCGTTCCCTTGCCCTTGCAAAAACCATTCTTGAAGACGTTATACTACTACCAGGTGGGTGAATACGAGACTGACAAAGAGAGTGAGGGGGTGGTCGGGTAGGAGCATTAGGTCAACATTGAAATATTTAAAGATATTATCGAAGCCAGAGAGACCACGGGGATTGAAGGAAGTTTTCAGGAGAGCAGGAACACTCCCGACCAGCGCTCTGAAGCGGCCCCAGCATACGAAAATCTAGAGTTTATGCGCTCAGGGGGACGAAGCCCGTAGCGGAGGAAACCCAAAATGGCTGATGGGCTAACGGGGCCTGTCAGCCAATCGTCCTCTGTAAAACCCTCGCTACCTACATCATACATTTTCGTCGTCGACGCGCAAGGTCTCTTCTATATGATCAACGACAACGACACAATCAAAACGTTTTAACAAGTGTATCTAGCTATGTAAAGGCCATTACAATATTAAAGAAATCGTTTTCGCGCTTACAGAAGCTACAAATATATTATCTATATGATAATTGTCCAACAGAGGACAGGGCAAGTAATGATTGTCTTTTTACCTTCATGATTCGAACTGCCATGGACGTGTCCACTTGACCTTGCAGATACAAAACGTAAAGGAAGATTCAGATTACTTTCGGGTGGATTCTTTTATATATTGCTTGGGATGTTAAAACAAAAAAGCTGATGTGTATCATAAGTAGTTGGCAGCTATCTGTTAATTCGTATTTTCAAATTTATGCCTACAGAATTAACATAAATATGCTAAGTCTAAATCAATTGCCCATGCTTCATGCTTTATATGCACATACTTAGAAGTAGGGAACTTGAAGAAATTAATTAGTACAGATCACACCGACTGGCAGAGTTATTCTTAAAACATGCAGGACAATCAGAATGTACTCATTTCGAGACATAAAGCAAAAAATAGCATCGTGTTATCTAACTAAACTATCTTTTCTTAAATTCCACGTACTTCTACAACTGCCTTGTTTTGTTGGCCCACTCATTAAAACAGGTTTTGTCCATCAAGACTCATGAAATTTTGTTGCATACCTTTCTGTCTCTTTTTTTATCATTTATCTTAATAAGGCCCGCAGGGCTCTTTTCCATACAGCTCGGACACAGATCTACATAATATCATTTGTGTCTTGTAGTATCGGTCGCCTCCAGGAATAGCATAGCTGAGATTGTATACTGGTATGAAAATAAACGTATTTTCAAGCAAATATATTAATTATAAAGCATTTTCTGTTATAAAAATATCATGCAGAATGTGCCAAATCAGGCATATACGTGATGTGCTCTTGTGTCTTTGAAATGTATACAATTTATGTTCGAATCCAGTATGTTTAACGCATATTTGTATCACAATGAAGGCAGTGCTGTCAAAACTATTTTCCTGTCGATGGAATAAATTAAATTTATCTTACCATCTTATTTCAACCAACAGGTATGCAATAATTGTGCTATGAGGCATTAGTTTAGAGAGGAGCAGGCTAATTAGCTCATGTTTTTGGGACTAAAAAAAGCTATCTTTGCCAAAATAATTTAATATTTAACAGTTCAGCCCCCATCCTCACCCGCAAACCTGTTACTTCGGCTGGACATAATAGCCCTCATTATGCAAAACTAAAGAAAGATTTTTTAATAGATTTTAGAGACAAAATATTTTAGTACCACAGTCACGGTTGATAAGTTTTATTATGCATGCAACAGATATGTCGCTTGAGCAGGTTTAGATCTACTTTGAATAATGGAATATTTGTCGTAGGTTAGTAACAAGGCAATGTATATAAGAATTTTGTTGTAACGCTGTTGTCCAATAGAATGATGAACTTAATGTATGGAATTATATATCAGTAGAAAAGTTTCAGATGTAATAAAGAAGAAGTTAAAAGCTGTCTCGAATAGCTAAAATAGAAAAAGAAATATTTTTGCTGTTAGGAATTAAGCCTGCCTGGCATTCATTTTAGTTAAAGTAAAAAAACTGTAAATTAAAAGAAAGGCAAGCTTTGAGCTATGTAATGAATATTGATCAAAAGGGAATATCTTCTAATGACAGGACTGCATGGAGGGATATGCGGGTGAGATTATTAACAGATAGATAGTGTTAGGGCAAGTTTACGCTTACAACAACCTGGGTTAGACGACCACGAACAGGATAAACACATTTAAACAAATGGCACTTTCTACTACAAAGTTGGCTGTCTAGAACGAAGTTTATATAATATCATAAATCAAATTTTCAATATAAAATAAAATAGATTTAAAGGGGATCACATAAATGACAGATTTATTATAGTATAATGGAAAAACAGAGAGGCAGAGTAGAGTTCAAATAAGATTACAGAGCAAACAACTGCAATAAGTATTCCGACATAACTACAGAAAATATACTTACTAAGTTATGCAAACCCAAGAGCTTATCACCCAAAATGAAAGAATAACTTGACAATTACATCCAGTTTTACCAGAATACGAGAGAGTAGAGAGTTCGAGCCCGATAGAATACTTATGGTTCTGCTGTCTGGTAAGACGGCGAAGATGCAGCGACGACAGTCGGACGATCGTTAGATCCAGCGGCGGGAAGCTGGACACTCCCAGAGCCTGACGGGTTTAGACAGACGTTTGTCTACAAGTAAAACGTTAGGAAGCTTGGCTTCCGTGATCAGTAAAGGACAGGAGGCCTCACGGTCGGCTAGTAACCACAGGACGGTCATGCGATGAGAGTAACCGCTGTAGCCACAGGAGACCGATATGAGGCTGTGACAAAAGGTCGCGATTCTGTCGGTTGTGATGGTGGACAAAGTATTTTAAGGCATAGAAAAAATAAGATTTAGACAATTAGATCTAGATCTAAACCTATCTGGAATGAAAAAGACAGATAAAGAACGACTTATCTCTTTCCAGCGCAGATCTTGTAATCTTTCCAGCGCAGATCTTGTAATCAAGGGTTGATTACAAGATCTGCGCTGGAAAGAGATAAGTCGTTCTTTATCTG
>BMAT01005544.1:161466-174515 GCA_019649035.1 Elysia marginata | reverse complement strand
CAATTTAACTACCACACAAGTAAAAAATCTTACATTCCTAGGGGTTGCTAGAAAAACCTCAAAGTATTCTGCAAAAAAGAAACAACAAAGAATGCATGGTCAGATATATTTTTTGCTGTTCAAATATATCCTTCAAAAGAAAATTCATACAGTTTACATTCAAGAGTCCTAATTCCCCGTTGTGTACTTTGTGTCAAGTATAAATACATCAAGAAATTCATGAGGATATCTTTATCAACAGCCAAACTATCTTCAAAGGGTATAAAACAAAGTGACAACTTTCAGGCTTCTTAAATTAAATAGGTCCAAAGATTTAATCTAAAGTCTTGTCTTGCCTTTGCACATGAAAAAATTCACACACCAAAAAAATAACCCCTTAATTTGATATTTTAGTCCATTACCATTGAATCTTGGAAGAAAGAAAATTTATCATAGCAAAATATCTCTAAAAACCATAGCTATTTATCCTACCATGAATTATTTATTATGATCATAATGGATCACAATGACAAAACAACTTCAAGCCAGGGTTCATTTGCTAAAATTTGGCAAAAAGGTCCTCTTTTTATACCCCAGAACTGCCTCTTTTTTTCTTTTGTATATATGTCTTCTTGAGTCCAGGGTGGATGAATCGAATGTTGCAATTATAACATTCAAAAGCACTGCTATAGAAAAATGCTTCCAAATGTAAAAAACTTCATAAAATGACCAATGTTCCGTGGAAAGATTTTAAAACTTTTGATAATTTAGAATAGAGAAAAAAAAGATTTAAATGGGGCTTTCTCAAAGAAGGGATTTCTAACTTTCAACTCACTTGCCCTGATGCAATACATATTGTGATTTGAACATAGTTTGCTGGTTCTAAAGCTCACAAAAAAAAAAGCATAGCACTTTTTCAAATTGGTACAATGGATCTTTAGCAACATAAAAAAGCACATTTTATTACACTTACACACATAGCAACAACAATGGAAGGCAAAAGAATAACTGGCAACACAGGACATGTGTAAAATTTCAATATTTGTTTCACTTTAGCTAGCCAAACATAACTGCAGTAGACTTCCCTCAAATCAAAATTTTTAATTACAAAACGAAACTAAATAGGGCCTACATATAAATTACAAGGCAAAGACTAAAAAAATGTATCTGCATTTATACCTCTCTCAGAATAGTTCAGTCCACATAAAATACCAAAAGTTTAACATTTGAATAAACTTTAATGTAATGAAACGATGCCATGTTCCATCAACTTCTGTATCTTTGCTGCAATTTCAGGGTTCTTCAGATGACTGAAATATAAGATGAAACACAAAAAATTATAAAATTGATGTTAAATCACTGTACATGGTGTATAGCATAAAATCTCAAAAAGCCTGCAGACTGCTAAATTTTTTTTAATTTGACTTGACATTGAATCTCAGAAAGCCTGTGGATTCTGCAACTCTTCAGAATTAAAAAGTCCCCACCAAGTGCAATGTGTAAGAAAACAATGACCTCTATAGTGACTTACCTGTGTGTGTCATTCTTCAATCTTCAATTACACCTACACATATGACACATAATTTGGAAATTCTACAGGAGTTGTCTTTCCTATATGCATCCCTATCAGTCTCACTGTCCCTTCATCTCTCTCTGTCTATCTGTTGGTCTATGTCATTCCTCTCTGCCTTTCTCTCAGTTTCTCTTCCTCTCCATCTGCCTCTGTCTTGTCTCTTGTCTTTCCTCTCTGAATCTCTCCTCCCAGTCTCTCTGTCTTTTATTTGCCCTTTTCGCCTTTTATTTGTCTTTCCCATGTCCAGAAAATGGATGCAACTTTATATGAAATCTCCTTCATTACATATGCCTTACACATGTCTCCTAATTCATCAGACACTGGGTCAAATACACCCAACATGTAAAAAGAGGATAGTGTCACCGCCTTCCTAATTTTTTGATTACTAGGTAAAAAGGACTCACCTTTACTGGGAGATGGAATACTTACAGCTTTACTTTATTTACTTACAAAATGACCCAGAAAGTAGGACACTACAATTAAAAGGGATTGTAAGGATAGGTTTTAGTGAAGATTAGAGTTCAAGTTGTAAGGAGACAACCTGTTCGCATAAAGGAGACTTTAAAAGCTGTTGATATTCCTTTAAAAAAATAATCATTACACAACTTAGATTACATCTAGATTAGAAACACAGGCTGGGTATTTACTCATGTCGCTGGGTTTAAAGTCCCGGCAACAACTTTAACGACAAACTGTTTAGGCGCCATATAAAACAGCTCCTTATTTTTTACTATAACTGATGAACTTTCCTTACTGTTTTATTTTAAATGGATGTTTAATTTTTTTAACTGAAGTCTTTCAACATACGACTACGAGGAAAAAACCTACTCTCTTGCTGCATTGGGGTCTGTAGACATTTGTTTCAGGATCATCTGCATAGCAGGGTCGCAAAGAATTTGTTGGACTTCTGGGTTGGACATTGCCCGCTGCTTGACTGCCTCAGGATCATCATTCTCTTGCATCAGAGATTTCCTGTAACCTTCTAATGCCTCCTACATAGAGAAAAGAAGCTATAAGTTAGATACCAAAAGAAAATTTACACTATTACCTCACAGAAAATTCAGCCCATGTCTAAGGATTTTTATCCCCCCTTCCCCCAGATTAGTTCTAGAAACAAGAAAACTCACTAGTACAAATTTTTATTTAGTAACTATAAGATGGCAATTTCTGTCACAATTCAAAAATCAAGAATAGTTTAGGCACTATGATTTTTTTCAAATGATAAAGAGTGTTTGTTTAATGCGTACAATCTTATAATATCAATATAAATAAAATCAGGGATGCCAACTCCATGCCTCAAAAAATACTGAACTTTTCCACGACTGCCGGCATCATCAGTGGCGCAACAATCGGAGAGCGCAGGGAGTTTGCATGCTTCTTGTAAGAATTTGCATAGAAGCTAGATAAGCCCACTTGTCTTAACTTTATACAGATACAATTTTCCGGAAATGTTAACTAGGCTAGTTATAACCTTTAAATATTTAATTCTTACTTGTAAAATAAACTTACCATACAAGTTAGGGCAGGTAACTAGTTTCTGCTTACAATGCAGATTTATCTAGAATATAGATTCATATCTAGACCTTAATGCAGTAACATAACTTTTGTAAAATATCCTCTTACACCTTGGCCTATCACTACCCACTACATACAACTCATGATGCAGCCTACATGGAGTGATGGTCTTTTACTCAGTTTAGGTCATTTACTTTGAATTATTAATATAGCAAATTTTTCAACCTTGCCATGGCCATCATACTGTACAGTGACAGCTGGATCTTAATCTTGCTATTCATATCTAAGATTGCCACAATAGGCCCTGGATCTAGCTACAATATCTAGTCTAGATCTACGTTAAACATATTTTCCGTCCAGATTATAATAAATCTAAGACTAATTTAGCCATATTCCCTGAGTTGATTACAGCAAGCACTGTTGGCGTCTAATTTTCAGATGAGAGTTTAGATCTAGACTCTATGTATAGATAAAACCTGCGCCATGTGCGTCATTGATCTGAAATCTGATAAAGCGAGAGACCAGTACGAGTAGTAACCGTCAAGTAGAGTAGAAATTAAAATGCGTGGAGATCTAGTCATTCTATTTCTAGACCTAAATGACATCTGATTGATTGATTGAAGGATATTTTACAAGCCTAATTACACTTCAAACTCAAAGGTGCTCTCAGGGCTTGGGTCCCAATGACAATGAACGGGCTGCCACCCAGAGACATCTGGATCTAGTCATTCTAGATAGGATTTAGATGGGTTTTCAGCTGGAAATGGAATCGAGTTTAAAAATTAATCCAGTTTAGATCTTGATCTAGATTTATAGGAGAATCGCTAAAGACAATGAAGAGCTATAGGTAAAGTTCTTAATGCGAGACAGGAATGACGAATGAAATTCCCACAAGATAGAAAGAACAACACATTACTCATCCACTGAACGGTTGGCATCGGTTTTAATATCGCTTCATTGCTTAAATTTCGATGTTTCCATATTACTTTCAATGAGAATATGTCCACACCTATTATTAATGTTCGGTATCCGATATACACCACAAAACCGGAAATAAGAATGTGGTATTTTTCAATAACAAATGTGCTTTCCGTACTTCGTCTATTTCACTTAAATGTTGGATGAAAAACGGAGAATAATTACGGAATCGAAAGTACGGACTTGTACTGAGCAAAACGGAAATACGGAACAAAACGGAAAATACGGCATCCCTGTAAAATGCTTAAGACAATCTTTAAAGCTAGTAGGTTTATTTCATTAACCTTATGTAAATAAAACTCATCAACAAATTTACACCTAACTAAACAAACATCTCTAAATGTGAAAAAGTTGCTCTTTTTCTTTATTTTACCAAGAAGACTAATTCCATCATGGAAATCATCACACCCCAACACAACAAAATAAAAAATCCCAATTTCGCTATTTTGTCTAGTGCCCATCCTTACAAGATTTCTAACAAACACATATCTTTATAATACAAAAAAACTGATCATAAAAACAAAAGCCACGCATTTAAAACCAGTCCATTCATAAACAGTGAAGAGTATCAATCTCATCAATATATATTGACAAAGATAATTTTTTTTTAAATCATGCAAAACTTACAGAATTATTTGCATCCAGGTCCAAGGCTTTCTGGTATGCATTAGAGGCTTTACTGGGCTCTTTCATTGCCAAGAGAATAGCTCCTTTCCGTAAATAGCCTTTTACTGTGGAATAAAAGTTGCAACAAAAGGAAGTAAATGGTTTTGCTAAAAAAAAAAGTTACAATGCAGACACTACATAAGCACACTTAGAGAACTCATGGGATTATATTTATAATTCCCAAGAATATGAAAAACTGACCAGTGAAAATGAATTAAAGCACCACCATGAAAGTAAAACAGCTGTTACGCATTTCCTGCTTAGTTTCCCTTATAGATATATTTTATTCCTATTGTAATAAGCTTATAGCCTGTATATAATAAGATCTTACTGAAATTTGGGTCTAGCTTGATGCATTCTTCGCTGTCTTTCAGAGCCATGGCGAACTCCATAAGTTTAGTGTAGCAAGCAGCTCTGTTGCTGTAAATCTTGGCATCCTCTGGATTCCTTTTGATCGCTTCTGTGTAGTGCTGAATTGCTTCTGGGTATTTACCTAAACAAACACACGTATATATTTCTAACAATTAAAATTTAAGCATATTGCAAGCAATCAGATATTCACATCTCAAAATGTGAAAACTGTTCCCTTAAAGCAAAAGTAATACAAAAATTGTATTTTTATTGGTGTATATATTGCTCAATATACAATGTGCTCAATATACAATGAGACACCAATCTACGTTGGAAAACTCTAACTAGAGGATGTCACAAAATCAATTCTTGAATGATGCAAGTCCCTTTACAACATGTGTCCAAAAGATTGTTTCAAATGAGTTCGCATAAAAAATTAAGACATTCATTACTATCTTTAAAAATGGAGAGTGTGTGTGAGCCTTTTACAGGTGGAGACATTACAACTTTGCAGATGTAGACTTCTATGTTTAGTGCAGCTTTATATGACAAAAGAAATTTACAATCTTTAAAAAATGGATATACCTCCTTTAAAAGCAGTGTTGCCCTTTTCTTTTTCTGCCAAAGACAATTCAGGGTTGACATATGCCAATCTTTCTCTTTCCTTTATTTTCGCTTGTACCTGTGATGGAGAGACATATTACAAAGATATTACATGACAAAAAGAATTCAGATACGATTTTGGCTTTTATATGGATCATTTGTTGTCTGTCTGAAGAAAAGTAAAACTATAACTTAAGAAACAAGAAGAAAATTTATTAATCTTTTTATCTGCATAATTATCATTGCTCCCCCCTCTAGTTTGAAAAACAATTTGAAGTTGGCAATTAGCCCAATAAGTTTTTTTGTTGTTTTTTTTATTAATTTTATAAAGTGAAATGAACTTCAATGGGTGACATTAATAGTCTAGTTAAAGAATTAAGAAGTAAGCTTATCCCTCAAAAAGCCCAAATTTACACAACTATCTTTTCACAATGGTGAACAAAGGCAGAAGAATTAATTTATGTGAATTGAGTTCACACATTACCTAAACCTATATACATTGCATTATTAGAAAGGAGAATGTCACTCAGTGTAAACAAAAAGTAACATAAACTTGGTATTTTATACTGATTTTTTTGTGTTCTTCATTTTCCAACTCTCAAATGATCAAAAACAAAAAACAAAAAAAACATGCATGTGCTATACTGTGTCAATTGCCATTGTATCTATTCTATACTCAATGCAATGAAAGCAAACCTGAGATCAGTGTCCTGTAGCCAAATTGATTCCCTACAAGTACAAAGCATCTAAAATAAGACACTCTGGTAATTTTGGCTCTTGAACCTAAATAGAGTTGCAGAAACATCCAGCACTGTCAGTTTTGACAACTTGTTTCTTCACATTTGGAGAGCCTTCAGACCAAGTTTCAACTGTGTTTTGAGAGTTTTTAGATCCATCAAAGCAGTGAGTGGGCGTTTCTCATAATAAACTAATGTCTAAGGGCTTAATTGAAAAAATTGGTCTTCAAGGTTCTAAGCAATCAAGATCAGAAACTTCCATTAAAATATTCTTGATGACAGTGATCTAGATCTTCAGTGTAGATGATGGAATTCAGACCAGAGATTAGACCTAGTTCTATAAGTGTAAGGGCTTGTTCACACACAGGTATTGAGCTTCAGGTAGATCCCTATTCATTGGCCATATCAGATAGGTTTTTTTTTCACCTCCATGAAATTATTTTCAGGCTGATATGCAGAAGGGAATGCCTTTATAAATGAAGAAGACAACTCACAATTGTATATTTTGCAACACCATCCCCTTCTCAAATGGCCACGCCCAAAACTGTATGTCATAAGGTGAACAAAATTACATAAGAAACTTTAATTTTTAAGTGCTCCACTAGTTTTTGGAAAAATTCAAGAAAGTAGGAACACTCATGAGAGATAAGCTAAGACTTCTAAAGAATAAATCTAAAACGTTAAGATTTTTTATGGTGTTAACCTCAAAACCAAAACAAAGATAAAATTATAGAGAGCGCTTATTAAATCAGTATTATTATACAATTGTGGCTCTCATGGAAACTGAAGAAAAACTGCTAGATGAGTTCAATAGCAAAGAGCACCTTGAGAAAAGGCTAAGAATAAGATACCCAGTGAAAATCACAAATAAGTCACTGCATAAAAAAACGCAACCAGCACCCACATTGCACCTATATCTCAGAGAGCTGTTAGCACCTATTTAAGTATATTCTAGGAAGAGAAAAAGAAATTCTTGCAAATAAAACAATGAACAGTTTTTTCAACACATAAGTGCTCATACCAAGGAAGATCAATAACCTCATTGTACTTAATGACCCCTCCAGAACAGCAACACCACCCACCCTCAAAAGCCTAAAAAACCTCAACAAACTAATAAACACTGACAAGAGAAGCCAGTGGAGTGAACTTGCAGCAAGAATAAAAGAAGGTGCCAATCCATGTCAGATGACTGAGACAGTGGCAATAAGTCAGGTAGGTCAAACTAGTTTGTACATATTGTTCAAGAAAAAAAATATTCTAATTTAAATGCATAAGCACCTGTGGCTGGTGCGAATGATAAAGCTTGCTAAGCCATGGGCCACATGTGTCCAACATTTCTTTAACAAATTGAGATTTGACAGAGTGGGTCTATTAAAATTTTTATTCTTTTTCTGATAACAGGTCTGGAATGCAAGCAGTTAACACTCAAAAAGCAGAAATTTTTCTAAGACCTCTATGAATTAGCGGCCTATGTCATCTCACACTGGTATTGAACAACTGCCCCTAAAGAATCTTTGTTTATCCAATAAAAAGATAATTATTTCAGAAAACAATGCTACTACCACAGAGCTGTTTGATTTTTACGACAAAATCTGTCTTCATCAATACATGTAAATTGCATTTGAAAACCCATAAAGCACATACATGTAGGCCCTACATTATTCTTAACTTTAAAGATTCTCTTTAACTTTTGATGATTTTTAAGAGCAGGAAATTTTTTTTAATCCTGCAAAAATTGAAAAACCTACATTCCTGATTATTGTGATAAATACATGCGAATAGGAAGTAGCAACCCAAAACCGAATACTAATTATTATCCTTTGATTTTAAGATGAAAGAAATGGGAAAACCAGAAAAAAAAACAGATTTCACAACCCTGATAAAATTGAGAAAGTTACCTCCTGGACTTTCTTGACTACATCGGGGGCACGATGTTCTGATAAACTTTTGTTGAAGTAAAACACAGCTTGATCCAAGTCCTCCTTCTTTAAATAGGCATTGCCTATTCTTGAAAGAGCTCTGTGGGAACAAAATTGACACAATCACGTCTTAACACTGAGAAGGAATATTGATGGTCTCAGGCACAAAGTGTCTAATTTAGGATTGATAAAAAAAAATTTTCAAGTTTAACCTCATGAGTCATTCCCACAATAGAACAGGATACACCATGTCTAAAAATATCTCAGCTCTTAGACTGATAAAAGTAGCGAGAAACAAAGTGTCTTTAGCCATTTAATCATCAGAAACCAAGGCAAAAATTGAACGTCTTCAGAAATGTTGTGTTTAAGGTGTCTCTACCTCATGGAAGGCTAAAATATTTATTTCAAGGATGATAAACATCTCCACTACATAAGGTTAAAAGACGAGTGAAAATGATAATTTTGTGAAGAAAAAAAACCCACTACATTTATGCAAATAAGGTTCCAATATGGCCACCACAATGAAAAATAATTATCAGTCAATGGAACAGAATTTCCAAACATATTAAAAGAGTGTAAAAAATTTGCAAAAAAAGGGCAAAAAAGAAGGAAAGCAGACATTAAACATACTTTAATGACTATCTGATCAACACAAATTCTCCCACCCCCGCTCCATTACTTTGTATTTTGAGTAGTTGTTTTTCTTTTATGTCTTCGAAAACCTCTTATTAGTCCATAAATCACTTTTCTTCTACTTTCTGTATCATATGGGGGTGGCTTGAATGCCAAAAAGTTATTACATCTAGAGCTACCAACCTTGCTGTCAACCGGGTCCAGTACTTAAAACTCTCATTTCAGTTCTCATGACTAGTAAAAGCTCAAACAAAGATCAGGCATTCATGGGTCAAGTGTGTTACTTGCAAAGGGTACTACGTCTTTGATTCCCTAGTTAATTATCTCAGTCTGATATATAGAGTTAACTCTCATATATGATTTGAAAAATTTTGATATGTTTTGCCATTGACCTCCTTGTATATTTCCTATCTTTACTAATAACACTACAATATTTTCCCTCAGATGTAGCTTATTTTAGTTATTTGGGATTGACATCAGCACTCAAGTATTTAGGTTGCCAATTTGGTACTAAAATACTGAAATGAGTACTGGTTGGCAGCTTGGTAGATTTAGATCTAAAAGCCAACAAAGAGGAAAATTTTTTAACAACCAGTCAACAAAAGATGAATTATGATAGCATGGGTATGACCCATGTATCTGAGTGTACTATCTTTTTTACAGGGTAGCATATGGTCAAATCAAATTTAAGTAAAAACTGTAGTTGCAATGGAAAATTATGTCAGAGACCAGTACAAGCTCAAACAACATCGACTTGTCTCCTGTAGCTTCTGATTGTTTTACAATTAGTTGAAAGATAATAATTTTCTTTAAAAAAATAAAAAGCCAAAAAGTCAATATTGACGATTCCACCATTTACCATGTGTTGAGTTATTAAAGAGGTAAAGGTTAAAGTTGGCGGGGCACAGTCTCACTTGAACAAAAAGTTATAGTTACTTGCAGTTACAAAAAATCAAGCTGCAAGACTTTTTGAGTTGCCAATGCAAGCAGCCTACTTGAAATATAATGCATTTGAATCAAAATAAACTTTTTTTTACTTTACAAATGTTCTGGACTTTGCCCCCTAGTGCTTTGGGCCATTTATCTGACAAACATTTTGAATTCATTCCAACAACTTGATTTTTTTTATAAACTTATCCAGCAAGGAAGAAAGGAACATAATTCATTTGAAAAGACAAATTTGTAAATTGGTGGATTTTTTTTCTTACTTTGCAATTAGTTTGAAATCAGCTCGATTCTCTCTTCCAGTTTCAACAGCTTCCTCACAAGTCTTTATACACTTGTCAAATTCACCTTGCTCAAAGTAGACAGCTGGGAAAAAAAATTATAATCCAATTTTGTTTTCCTCAAAATGAAAAGACATATATAATTAGCTATCCAATATCATTTTAATATTTTTGATTACAGCACTTTCTATTAACTAATATTTACAAAACTGTCATTCATCCTGCAAACAAGGCTAGCTTATATCTTATAAATTTTCCATTATGCCTTTGACAAAAGGTTGTGTCACCTGGCGTCATGGATGTCATGTCAGGTTTTAGGGCTGAATAAAAATGTTTCAGAAATAAAATGCTGTCTTATGATTTGGCTTGAAATGTTCAATGGGCTGTTGCAGCGTTTTGAACACTAACAGATTTTACTGAACAAGGAATTTCTAGCTCAAAACCCATTATATCGCGAGTGTTTCAGACATGAAAAAATTCACACTTTTTGAGTCACAGGTGATTCTGACATAAATTTTTAAAAGTAGGAACTTTGTACTGATGATGCAAAATATTGAGAGAATCTTTATCTACAATACTTTGCTCTTGACATCTATAAATCCAACGCGTTTTGCTACTTAATGGTAGAATTAAATGGGACCTTCTCAGAATTAAAATTAAATGTTGACAGAGTAAAATACTTCTGAACTAAAAGTTATCTTTTATGCAAAACAACCTTTTGTCACAGCCACATATATAGGGAAAACAAATTACAAGCCTAGGATAACACCCCTTTTCATTTCCATGTAAGATAATGTTGGATCACAAATGTTCCGAAACGTGTAGTTGAGAAAAAATAATACCAAGTTATATCAAGTGACATAAATAAAAAATTTTTTAAAACTAATTAGAAGTTTAAATGAGAAATAGCCTACCTCCTTTGTTGGTAAGGATTGTGATGTTTGTTGGATCTAGCTTGAATGCAGCATCATAATGTTGCAAGGCTGTCTCAAAATCTTTCTTTTTATATGCAGCATTACCTTTGTCTTTTTCCTCAACAGCCTGACAAAGAGTAAGTATTATCATTTTAATAAAATACTATACATGAAGCCACAAACAAGGGTCATTGTTTTAGTAGAATAAGATTATACATCTTTATTACACCTAAAGAAACACAAGATCAACAGACCCTGACAGCTGTTGGTGATGGTCACTATCACACAGAAAACAAAAATAATTATTTTGAATGAAAATTTGCCAACAAACTACAACTCGCCCCCTTCCTCCCCTCCCCAAAAAAGGAAAAACAAAACAAAAAAAACCCCTGCAATATTTCACATACAATGTTATTTTCATCATTTCATTGGCACGAGAATCAGCTCAACGCAGAGTTGAGTGCTGGGTCCTGGTGTTTTAATATGCTGCTTATGCATTTTTTACCTCTCAATCTCAATGGCTGGACAGATAAGATGCCCGACTCACAAGTGACAAGTACAGACTTAATAATCAACTGGCACTAAAGGCAAAAAATGTTAGCAGAGTAGTAATTAAATAACAGCAGATGTGATAAAAGGGAAAGCATATTTTTCACCTTACCCAAAAAATTATCAAAATAGTAATTCTTATTTATGGATGAGTCATAAAATGAAATTTATGTTTCCAATCACAATCAGATTCAGAATATTTTAAATTACGATTTTCTTTGGTACTTGTAATGCAAAGTGTATACTTGTAATGAATTTAAAACAAGTCCTATTTTTTTTGCTACAAATGTCTCCACAAAATTTTGATCTTTTCAAAGCTTTGTCTCATTGAACAATGAAAGTCAGTCAGTCACCTTTGTGACCTTAGGATGCAACTAAAGAACGTTTTTTTCCTAAATTAGTATTTACAATACTTTTTTTTTTTTTAAATCAGTTTTCAATCCTCAAAAAACTTTCCACCCTGCACCTTAGGATGCAACTGAAAAAAGGTTTTCCCTAAATCAGTATTTACCTTTTTTATTAATCAGTTACCCCTCTTACTTGGGTCTTGAAATAAATACAAACGTTTCGAGTTTTCAATCCAAAGTTTGTGAAAGGCATAATATCATGTGGTTTTTTTAAACATATATAATTATATTATGTAGAGGAAGATATGATCTTGTGATTTTCTCTCAGAAAAATGTAGATACTGAATTTTTCAAAAACCCTATTCAATTGTAAGGGCATAATTTTTAAAAATGACAAGACTATAATTTTACTAAAGACCCCTGGCTAGATAGTATTCAAAAAACTGTTGGTAGGACTTATGATATATAGAATGTCATTTTATGCCTCTACTCTTCTTCTTCACCTTTCACTCTTATCATAATTTACAGGTATTTTTTTCAATGTGAATGTTTTGTATGTATCATGTCCTCATTTTGCTCTTTTACTTCTCCACAACTTTCTACTTCTCACTCTTTCAAAATTCTCCTTTTCTCTGCTCACCTCTCCTTCATCCATCCTATATCCTCTTCCTCAATTTGTTTGAATTTTGATTGCCTTGTCCTTTCTTAATCTGACCCAGTTCCTCCTATTTCAGCATTTTTTTTCTAAAATAAATCTGACCAAACATGTGCACAAGTCCCATAAAAAAGTTGCTTAGATATATAATATATATATATATGAATTATGAATTATAATATTTATTTACAAAAAAACAGTAAAAAAACATTCTCTCTCTTCTATATGTATTGTTCTATCTGTGCCTGAATGCAAAAAGTTTTTTTTCTTTTATAATACCCCGACAATCAGGAAAACCTCGTTAGTCAGAAAAAGAAGCCTTAGTTCTCCACACATTTCCCAGTATTAAGCGGGTCAACTGTGCTAGATACAGTCAAACCTGCCCAAGACAACCATTAAAATCA
>BMAT01005544.1:99404-109532 GCA_019649035.1 Elysia marginata | reverse complement strand
TCTTCTTCTTCTTCTTCTTCTTCTTCTACCTCTTTCATTTTCCAATCCCACCTTTGGGCATTCTGCATTCATCTTGTGCAAGCAACTTTACGTCATTTATTTTGCTTCATATTTCAGAGAACGGTAAAGTTGAATATCGAGAGTTTGAGCAAATGATGGCGAAGCGTGGTGTGAATTCTATTATGCAAGAGGAGGACGACCTGCGGGAGGCTTTCAAGTATGTCTTCCTCAGCTTACGCCATTACCTTGATTTTGTTGTGGGTATGAAATGTGAATGGTAGAAATTACTTACTTTTTATACGATTTAAGGACCGATTCGCAAAACACACCCACATATTAATGTATTTACGTAGTAGCTACCTTTGATAACCTATTTAGACGAATTCTCGAAAGTTTTCAAGAACAACGGTCATTCTTATAAAGTTTCTCTTGAATTTCTACCAATAGATAGTATGACAGTTGAAAAGCAAAAATTCGTTTTGTCCTATTTTTAAAGACCTGGTTAAGCAAACTTGTGCAAAGGCACAATCGTGTTTCTATTGTTATGAAAATTCAACAGTTTTGCAAAAGAGTTTATTGAATCTTTCGAACATATGCAAACGGTTCCTGCAGTTGGTTTTCATATCTAGAAATGAGGCAATTCATTTTGCAATTACTATTAGAAAAAATCACACATTAAAACTGGTTAAATAGAAGTTTCTAAAAAAAAATAAACACGCGTTTGTGCGTGTTAATACATCGCCTTATCAAAGTCTGTTTGCGGATAAGGAGGACTCCATACTCTTCTTCTTTTTCCTCTTCTTCTTTTTCTTCTTGTTCTTCTTCTTGTTCTTCTTCTTGTTCTTCTTGTTCTTGTTCCTCTTGTTCTTCTTCTTCTTTCTTCTTCTTCTCCTCCTCCTTCTTGTCTGCGTTCTTCGCGCCCTACATGGCATCGGTTCATCACACCTGCAGTTCTGTAGCTGGGATAAATGAGGGAGTTTGGGCAAGCTTTTCTTCAGTGCTGTGAATTTGAGCCCTGGTGTAAAAAACTGCACCTCTCTTCGTCTCTTCAGTCTCTGAGTTATTTAAATATCTGGCAATGGTTTCGAACATGATAAGACTCTTCCACGACTTTTTAACGTAGGCTTTTAGACGATGTCCCTATTATTCTTGACTTTTTCTGAAATGAGATTGCCAATCGATCAAGTGCCGGTATTCATTATTGTGTTGTTCACAAGAGGGTTACTTCAGTTTTGTTCACATAAAACAAACTCTTCCTATTTAAGACCTCTTTATTTTTAAAATAATACCTAACCATGTGCATGTAGCTTAAATGTGAGAGTATAAATATTTTACGACCTGACTTTTTAGACAGTCTCCGCAAATGGAGGTTCGGATGTTCGTTTTATCTCCTATACTGCGCAGACGTGTAAATTTTTACTTAAAAACATTAACGAAATTGTATGCAGATACTTTCTTCTCTAATAATAACACATGCAATAATAAATTTCTTTAGCTTGTGGGATTATTGTGGGATCTAGCCAAGATCGCTCAGTGTCAGCTCTGTCACTGTGGTAATATCCCTCCAACCTACTCTGCTTTCGGCTATTTCTAGATAGTCTAATAATTTGGCATGCTCATGGCACCTCACGTTTTTGAGACTCTGGAGGTAGACAAGTGTAAGTTAGCCATGGTCTTTGTTACATTAGTTTTTACCTCTCAGCACAGTCATTTCTGCCTCGTCTGTCCTCTGTAAATAATAATATTATGCTCGACGAACGATAGTAGCTTTTTTTCTATGGAGCTAATTTAATTCTCACTGTCACTCCAGCAGCTGGCCGAGAAACTTCTACATTTGAGACCTTTCATTTTCATGAAACGTGAGGGGCTTTGCTAAAGCACCAACTATTCAGGCCATATTCCCTCTTTAACGTTAAGTTTCCTGGAGCGCCATGGCCTCGTTGTGGCAGACAAGAAGGTTCAGAGTTCAAGCTCTGAACAAGCAGCACGACGTTCAGTTTCTGGAAAAGCCTCTTATCAAAATGTCCTGATCTTCCTCAAGCGTGAGTTAAGTATATATAGTCTTATCTGGCCATGGGTAGCAAATTATCTTGTCAGAAGACTACAGTAATGTACTGTTTTAAATGCTGCTCCTCTGGGAAGCTAAATTGGTTGGTTGTGGCCTATCGGTGAGTCGGTATAAAGCAAATGGAGTATTTTAGTGGACGATGCGTGCACTGTTTGAAAAGCTCTGTTTTGTAAAATTCGCTTTCCTTTGTTAATTTGTTTTTTCCCCTAGGGTTTTCGACCGTAACGGAGACGGTTTTATAACCATCGATGAACTTAGAGTAACCATGACCAACATGGGCGAGCCTTTAACGAAAGAGGAGCTGGAGGACATGATCTCATCAGCTGACACAAACCACGACGGCAAGGTCCATTACGACGAGTTCGTGAAGATGATGGTCAACTGAGCTAAAAATAATGCTAGGGCCACCTGCTTGACACAAACGGCTTTGGGAAACAATGCCTTTTATTGGGAGATCGATTTTGAGGAAGCCTGTTTCTAATGGAGTTCTTTGAAAGTCTTTTTCATGAAAGATATTATTGAAAACTGCGTTAAATTCTTGCATTTTTGTGTTTTTTTATATGGCGAGTTTGATTTTCTATATCACAACAATTATAACTCTTTCCCATTCCTCTTATTTCTTATGAAAAATAGATGTGTTTCCATAAGTTACATGATAATTAATTGTGTACATAACGCTATTGATATCATGTAAATTATATTCTTCCTTTGTGGTTTTGTATTCTTATTAAGGAAGTCCTCTCATAAATGCATGAAATTTTTCTCTTGTAATATGGGAAAATGACCTTAAATGTTCAAAAAAGTTTAATTCAATCATGATCACTTGTATATGTTCCCATTAAATAATGGAAAAAAGATTGAAAAAAGAATGTTAGTGAAATTTTCTACACTCTCTTTTCTACTTATTGTTCCATAACAAATAAAATAAATGTGGATATCAAAAGACATAATTAGTTTTTAATGTATGCCTATTCTGAAGTAAGCGCATGTAATGTGTGGTTTAAATAACTTTTTATTTATTGTGGTGCAACTTTATGTAATTCACAGGATACAAATATGAAAGAAATTAAACATACGCTGTTTAACAGTATGTCGAACAAATTTATTAATAGTACAATATATAGGAAAGCTCCAGCCACGCAAACCACAGAAAATCTTTGATGACTTTTGAGTTATTCTAAAGACAACTAGGAGAGATCTAATTTTGTTGCCTACTAAAAAGGTTTTTATAAAGTTGTCGCGATAACGCTTGCAGCTAACCCTTATAAACAAAAATGATTGAAATTTTATAAATCTAGAAAACTCCACTATACACTTAAGTTTCTTCTTACTTCAAAGCACCAGGAAAACTGGTTTTGATTAATAAAGAGTGTGATAATATTTCCAAATTTTTACTGTTCAAAATCGCCAAAAATAGAAAAAAATTTTTAAAAGTTATATAAAACTTGGAACAATGCACCCGAAACGATTTGACCGACTTGTTACAGTTAATAACGAAAAAGCAAATCAATACATCGCCTACCTCTTAGGTAATGATTCTCATATTCTCTCTGGTTAAACAAGAAAACGACTCAAACATTAACTTCAACAGTTGGTCGTGCTACCTGCTGATAGGAGAAAACAGGCATTTTAACAATGAGGTGTAAAATTTGTCACACAGCCTTCTGTAAACCTTAAAAATGAAAAGCATAATGTGGCATTATCCTCGACCTTTTAATTAAATACAACTCCTTATGAAACGCTCAATATATTTGCGTACAAGCCTATCATTTTCATCTCCTTGGAGGAATTAAAAAAAGCTTTCCAGAAATTTGCAACGATCTCAACTGCATCGTGCAACAGGGAGTATTTTGTGGTGCTTAAGACATTTCATGACTCATCAAAACTAAAGATTAGTGATGAATATGCACGTATCTGTGCTAAAACAACCAGTTTTCTCAACCTATTATTTTGTATTCTCTCTGTCTCTTTCTCCCCCTCTCTCTCTCTTCTCTCTTCCTCTTTCTCTCACTCTCTCTTTCCCTCTCTCTCTCTCCATGTCTATTTTACTGTATTTACATGGCTTTTGTCTTTACATAATCATTTTGATAATTTTGACCCAATCTTTCTTTTCCTTTACATATCCATCTTTCTATCTATCTATCTATCTATCTATCTATCTATCTATCTATCAAACCAACTATCTATCTATCTGTCTGTCTATTTATCTATCTGGTATTAGATCTATCTTCCTTTGCTTTTAGTCACACGCAGTTGTTAGTGGTTATTACCACTCCTCGGTAGACTTAAAAAGTTATATAAAACTTGGAACAATGCACCCGATCTAATACTATACAATACGCTCCAATGATGTTGAGCACTTTATTATGCAAATGCATAATTACGAATTTATTTGTCTATCTATCTATTGACTTTTTTTCATTTCTTTATTTACCTATGTATCGGTCTAAATATCTTCTTTATCTTTCTCTCTTACCAAGGCTTCTTAGCCATAACTATTTAGAATCAGCCCTAAATCATTTAGTTCATTGATTATGATGCGGTTTGAATAAATAGATGTAATTAATCTTGTTCTTGTCGTTGTTCGATATTTTTATTTATCAAGATCTCTTACGTTCGTGTTCTGTGTCCGGTTTTGAAGTTTAAAAAAGAGCGGAAATCCGTTATGTTTATATGATGAAAGCATACATATATTTTTTTTCTCGTATGCATCTAGTTCCTATGTTACTTTTCAAACCTTCACAATAATTTTCTACTGATACATCAAACATTCTTTAAAGAGTAGTTCAAATTAGACACTTGGGTGTGCTCTAAGCTTAAAGAGATTATGCACTTTAGTTGCCCACCGCACATAAGAACTCACTGCTTCAGTGCACCTTTTTTATTTTAACACACAATTTAGAGATGTTCGGCATGCAACCTCCCTGCAAAAAACTCTGTAAATAGAACTCTATGAAACCTTGTAAAAACTCCATCATCTTAAAGCTCTTCCGACATAAAGCTGGCGACGTCTCTGAGCGTCGCCCCGGCAGACTGAATGGTGTGCAGAATGGCGGAAAAGTGTCGCTTTACACGCTCCCACCGCTCCACAGCGTCAGGAGCGTAATCTATCTTGAACAGCAGGTCAATCAGGCCGGGGAAAGTGCTCTCGGCGTACGCGTCATTGGAGTTCTCAGCGAACAGAATGTGTCTGAAACGGGAGAAATATAACTACATGTACTTGTAAGTTTATCTGGATTTATTGTTTTAAATTTTTTTTTGATATTTACGGTAGGGAGGGAAAAGGGGGGGGGGATTACGAAAGAAGCTGTTAATTTTGACATAATTTAAATAAGGTGTTGTCGTTTTTTCATTTTAAAAGGGAGAAAAGCTTTAAGATCTAGGGTATACGTACGGTCTGGTCAAATTCTCAATTAGCGTATTAAGAAAAAATTTTAATAATCGAAAAAAAAGGTCTCATTGATTTAGCCTTAAAATGTCCAGGTTTTGGTGCATGTCCCTGGAATGATGCATTGCCCTACCTATCAACACAAAATTGAACGGTTTTAGCTTGTTTCCGAAACCGCAGCGGTTGGCAAAATATTTTTCAATTTTTTAATATAGGGTTATTATCATTCTCATTTTAAGTCAAAATGAATAAAGTATAAAGGAGCGCAGTGGCGACATGGTATAAAGCCGTGTTTCTCTAAGTGGCAAGGCGATGAGTGCCGACGCCACTATAAGTCGAAAGTTCTGATCATACTAAAGGCAGACATTCCAGGCATTTCTGCTTAAAGCCTATTTCTCTCCACTGCTAATTCAAAAAAAATATTTTAGTCATTTAACTTTTAATCGTTCTACTTACTTTTTATTTGGTCTCGTCGGCAAGCCCTCGGATATGAGAAAAGCTTTCTCTAGCAGTAAAATCTGGTCGTTGACTTGCCGTACAGCGTATGGGCTAGGTTGAGAAAAAAAGAAATGCTTATTTCAATCTCCAAAAATGCAACATATGGTAGTATATTTGAGAAGGAAATTGCAATGTCATAGTAAAAAAAACGTTGATACTTAGAATAATGAATGCTGGAAAATGACCAGAGCACTCAAATTCATTTTTAAAAAGGCTATGGGCCTCTCTGTTGCTTTGAAATATTGTGCGAGGAATTCGATAAAAGCTATGTATAAGCTCACACTTTTTAAAGCCATGTCAGCGCTCAAGTTTTGCAATTGTGCACCAGTGGAGTTTCATAAGTAAGTTGTATAGTTGTAGAGATTACCATTTCTTTGTTCTTCTTAATTTGTGTGTGCTGTTTTTTTGTCTACATTTACCTTAAGTTTGTAGGCTTTGAGAGCTGATTCTCATATCTTTTAATTAGATTTTCGACTAGTCCTCGGAAACATTGCCCAATGAAATTGTCCAATCAATCGCTCTACAAAAAAATGCGACCATAAAATAAAACATGTTCCTACAAATCCTAGAGCCCAACGCGCACATTGATAGAATAAATCCTATAAATTCTAGGGTGGCAATTCGCAGCATCTGTCCAACTACCAAGCGTTTGAAAGAAAATGTGTTCTTTGTGAATAGCATGTCGGTCCCATTGATGGCAGCATTTTGCATCACTCAAAATAACGGAGGCAGTATGTCTGCGGCCTTAAGTATTATAAGTAAATGAAAAAACTTCTTTCGAGACCTATAACCAAAACAAATTAAAACAGCTAACCCTGAACGAGAAGTATAATTTTTATTTCAATGGGTTTACTAAAATTAATTTTACCAATTAAAACATAAAAAGTAACTTCCTCCACCCAAAGGAGACTACCTTTTAGAAAACCAATTTTAGCTCTCTTCTGTAGTGTAAGAATATTACAACATATATTTTTAGATTCATTTAATTTCCTCTGTTCATTTAGCCTTTAAAGCAAAACAGACATTCATTAAAGTTATGCATGTAGTTATAATTCCAGTTACCATTATATTTCTCTAATGACTGATAATTGTTAGTTTTGTTTTAATGGCAAACAAGTAAAAAATAAAACGAGTCGCATTTTCTTGCTTATTTCTTGCTTTTGTTTGAAAATGATTTAAAGCAAGAGCCCAAATTTTTACTCACTTATTTTTATCTATCTTTTCTAATCCTTTTCGAAAATTGGTTATATCCGTACCAAAACCAGCAATCACCTCGTCCAATTTCCCTGAGAAAAGAAAGCATTCAGAAAATTGAACAGCGTTACTAGTAGCAGCAGTAATCATGGCAGCAGCCACAACAACATCAGAAGTAACCAAGATAAAACCAGTGGACTGGTAAGGGTAGGAGTTCTCGCTGTTGCAGTGGCCTTTTCTGCAGCAAATTATTGAGTCGTGTTTGAGACAAATTTTGGATTATTATCATAGCAATAACGAATGATAATAAAAAAACTTATGAAAGGAAAAATAGATAAGTCATTTCAGAATAAACTTTCAGCAGTGAACGCTCAATCTTATTTTAATGGCTGAAAAATGTCGCATTCTTTAATTACTTCGATTTGAGGAGTCCACTTGCAAAACCTGCTAAGTCAATTTTAGAAAAAAATGATTTATTATTACAGCTAATCTTTTGATGAGCTTCAAAATGCTGCGTAAAAATACATAGACGATCAGAGCCCTAAATGTTCACTTTTAAAGAAAGTATAACTAAAGTTATCGTATATAAGCCCATAAAATACCAAAAAAGTGAGTCCATGTTTCTCATTTTAGCCATTTTTACATACGAATACACACCATAATTGTCTAGCATAGCTTTTAACTTCAATCCATAGGTAGAGGAATCCAGGGCCGCTTTGATGCTCTTTAATCCCTTGGTGTAGCCGTCCAAATCAAACGGAAGAATCAGAGAATCGGCCACGTTTCTAGCTACTTCAGCCATAAAACGACTCAGAGCAGCTGAAATCTTAGTAAACGATTTGATCAGCGGGTGGTATATAAATCGGGTGTATAAGAAAGAGAGAGAGAGGGTGAGAGATAAAGAGAGAAAGGAAGAGGTAGAGAGAGAGAGAGAGAGAGAGAGAGAGAGAGAGAGCAAGTATAAAGATATGATGGGTCGGTGGTTTTATAAAAACTTAAGGAAAACTCTTTACTGAATTTCACAACAGGACAGAGCAACATGAGAGCTATACGGTACAGGTTTAGATATAAAAAGGTACATTCCCTCATCGCATTATTTCCCAAACCAAGCTAAACAATTATAAGTGTAATTTTTCTATTCTTTCCTGTTAGCTATTAATAGAATCAGTAACAATGGGATTGGGTTATATCGGTCGAATTAAATCACGAAGATGGCGAATGTAGCTCTTAATAGGACTCCCACGAACTTAACGGTCAGTACTAAACTAAAAGATACAGTTGTTATAACTTGATAATTAAATTAATTGTGTTGTTTCCAGCTGAAATTATTTTAATGATACAATCTACTTAAAGTTCTTGATATCGCATCTGCTCCAGCAGAGGTGATGGTTATAAGGAAACATTTTACTTCTTGTTCATTTATAAAAGAAAAGCCACCTATCACAATTTATTCTTTCACTTCACCATATTAATTGCAGATAAACCTTTTTAAAAAAGACTACATATTATTTTTTTTTAAAACCAAAAAAAAAATGACATTATTTCAATAATTGAGGCCCACGTCTCCTCTTTGTGTCTCCTTCGCTCGGTATTAAGCAATTTTTTTTTAAATTTTCCATTTTTGCTTTTTTTTGTTTTAAACTGTTTTAAAAGTAACAAATAAAACCTACCTCAAAATTTCTGTCATGCTGAGTCTTCACGATATCAAACGTTTCGTACTCAGTATGGTAGAGAGGATAAGACGGCAGCCTGTATTTTCTCTTGAAACAAAGGAAATCATTTTCTTCTTTCATTTTTTCCGGTTGTTTTGTCTTTGTTTTTGAAAGGATATCGAAAGATAAAATAGCAATCAAAGTGATCGAGAGTTTCTCACGAAATCATAGAGAAATAATTGAAAAAAAGGGCTAGAGAAAGAGGGATAAGAGAGAAATAATTTAAAAGTGAGGGGTTAAAAGATCGCTATTGAAAGAGACAGAGAGAGAGAGAGAGAGAGAGAGAGAGAGAGAGAGACAGAGAGAGAGAGTGAGTGAAGAACATACAGCGACAAGGAAAGCGTCACCAAGAAATAAGAATATAGAAATGAATGATTATAAATCACACTAAAGCCAAAAAAAAAAAAGACAAGACAGTCAAGCGATGATAGGCAAAAGACAGAAGACAAAAATACACATAGAGGAAGCTGAAGTTAGGTGAGAATGGGTGAGAGAAAGGAAGAAAGACACCAGCGAAAGAATTAAAATTGTGTGTTTTTAATTCTTTCGCTAGTGTCTTTCTTCCCTTCTTAATGACTTAATGATTACGTTAAGCTTAGATTAAGCTATAAAAAGGGACCAATGCAAAAGGTACGTGGAGTTTAAGTCGCATCAAATTTAACAGTATAATCGTGAACGCACATCTCTTTTATAGCCATAGCGTTCGCTGGTACCGCTAATGGTCCTAACCTATATGTACCTATTGGTGCGGAATTGTGTATCAGAAGTAGTCTAAGAGCGTTTCACTTAAGCTTTTCCTATCCTGCCATAGAAAGAGATGCGCAATCTGCAAAGAAGCAAGGCGGAAGAGATTGGTACTTCTTAAGTTGTGACGTAGATTTCCCAAGTTGTGACGTAAATATATGTCATAACCATTCAAAAATTAATTTCGAAAAACCGAATGATTTATTACTCATTACAAACAGTTTGTGAGGTATACCATCACGTGATGAATACATGGTAGTAAAGTTATTTAAATCTCCACCTTTTAATCACAAGCTAATGCTTTGAAAGATCAGTATGCTCGACAGCCTTTCAAATAATTTTAAAATAAAGTGATCTAAAACAGTTTGACTATCATTAGAATAGTGAATTCATATAAATATTTAATAATCTCATATATTGGAGCTAACTGTCAGTATCTTTCTCTTGGATATGAGACGACTCAGAGCTTTAAAAAGATATGTTTTATTGACATCGGCCTCTGAAAATTGAGGGGGGGGGGGGGG
>BMAT01005538.1:72851-84698 GCA_019649035.1 Elysia marginata | reverse complement strand
AAAAAAAAAAAAAAAAAAAAAAAAGTTGGGAAAAATTTTAAGACAATCATGAAATATAGACATCGAATTCTGTTTGGTGTAAATTGCTTTCTTTTTTTTAAATGTTGGAAGCTGAAGAGAGGCGTATCAATTATAGTAATAATATTAAAAACAGTGGATTTATACAACAACTGCTAATACTCGATAGCTCTTTACATAAAATTATTTCTGAAAAAATAAACACATTTAATCTAGGAATAGGGAAGTAACAAAAAATATAAAATATTTTAGTTAGTTTAAGACAAAGGTTACCAGAGGCACAAAAAATATCATAGCAGACGGGTCAGCTTATGGAATGCATAAACAAAAGCCTCGTAAATGCAAACAGGGGGCGTACCATAATTTTGAGATTTAAAGTAGGTGCCTGGATGCTAAAAGATAATGAAGTTTAAGGTCGAGGTGAAAAAGGCACAGTTGATTTAAAAAGACACACAGAAAAAGCTAATCAGAGAAAAACGAAACCGATGTTGGTTGTTTCGGTGATCGGGAGGTAGAAAGTAAGGTCCTAAAAGGAATAAGACAGACAGACAATTATCTATGGTTATAAAAAAAACAATTCGATAGGGAGATGGAGAGAGAGAAAAAAAACAAAGAGAGATAGTCACAGCAGAAGAGAGGAACGAGAGGAAGAGATATTTAAAGAAAGAGAAAAGAGAATATATAGAAAAAAACAATGAAACGTAGAGAAAGAGATGGAAAGAACGATAGGAGCTAAAAAGATGTCACATGACAGTCAGATGGGGGGAGGGGAAATGCCAACCTGTCTATCCTCTTTAAAGCGCAGTCATTTCCATGGGTTCAAATTACTTCAAATGGTCTCCAATTGTCCTCTCACTAGCTCATGTGACACCGAATACCCTGACACATGAACTTTGCCACACGACAGCCCAACTGACACAGGAAACTGTCCACACGTCACACGGACCCAGGCAGGCGGCTTGTTGGAGAATATAGCGTGAGTTAAGTTCAAAGGTCAAACTGAACGTTCCGCCTGTCAACAAAGTCCTAAGTAGTCAATTTTTTGTGTTCTTTTTTCTGTTAACATTTTGAAACTTTCAAAAAATGTCGGTTACAAGTTCGTAAGGATTATCCTTCTTTGGTCATGTGCGCAGTTAATGCTGGGGTCTTTTTATTTGAAGTCGGCAAAAGCTTGATAAAAACATTTGAGACGCCATAAAGCTTGTCTTAAAACTAAACATTAATTGTTCAAAATGAGCATTACCTATAACACTGAAGGTTGCATTTCTCATACATTTTATACAAACATAATTGATTTTAATCCGATTTAATTTTTTAAAACTTTTTTCTATTCTTCGTTTTAGAACCTAGATTAATTTTTTTAAAAATTATAATCTCAGTAAGAAGGCTAGATCGCAACACTGGAATAAAAACCGAACAGAATTCATCTTAGACTTGCATAGATAAGAAATTAGAAATTGTTACTTATCAATCATCATACCAAAATTTAAAAACAAAGTAAAGTCTAGATTTACAGTCTAATATCTTTTTCCTCACCATCCGCACCAAACTCTTTCCATCCAATATCTTTCTTTTTACCACCATGGCCCTCCATCAAATCCCTGAACACAGATCGAACCCTCTAGTCATCTCTTCCCTTCTATTAGTTTTCTCTGTGTTATTTTCCTCTTCTTCTGCCATCCAGTAACGAATCTCCCCATCCAATCTCTCTCAAATGACCATCTAGATTACCGACGCCCATCAGGCCGCTAGCCGTTGTCTGATGAGCACCTCTACGGAACCTTTCTCCCAACGGGACAAAGTAATTGCAATCTCGATTCTCTCCCTTTCCATCTCCCGCACTTTTCACGCCTGATTAGCTCCCTTGGATCAGCCATTTTGTCCTCGCGTAGAGATTGATGGGGAAGTGGGCGGAGCCGGGTAGAACAAGAGGAGACTAGTCCGATGACCTTAATCAGTAGGCCTAGACCAAAATTTGCACGGGAATGACCTGAAAAGGTCAAAGCGGAAGTGCACCAGTCCATATACGACCTGTTTTTTTCCGTTATCCACAGCAGTATTATTTTTCTTTTTTTTGCCTTCTATTTTTCTAGATTCAGGAGCACATTTAGTAACCTGTCTCACTTTATGGAGGTATTTGCAATTTTCAAAGTGGAGATATAGGTTAAAATGATGTTCTAAAGCTACAGTGCTGGCATCAAATTACACTCTATAAGTCGTTTTTACGCCATTTCAAGTCATTTACTGAAACTAGACAGTTTACCTCTTGCTGTTCGGTGTCAAGTTTATGGTTGAATCATGTTCAAGCCTGAGTAGCTTTAGAAGTTAAAAAGATAAGACAGTTTTGGACAACTTAACTACGAGTATTAGCCAAGTCGACGGTATAAGCACACACCCTGTAACTTTCATGACCAAGTTACATTAAAGCAGTTTTAGAGCCTAGTTATATTAAGTGGTGGGTTATTTTTTTAAAGTTTTTTAAAGTCAAAGGCGCAAAGAATTCCCACACAACATAGGCTTATGCAGGTTGCTTTACCAAATAGCTTAGTTCACTGCTGTTGTTTGTATATAGGGCTGTTTCATGACCTTAAAAAATTCTTTAAGAGTAATTCCCCTTGGGCAATGGTGAGTTTTCGTGCTTAGATTCAACTCTGCAGGCGTTTGAAGACATTACCTCGCTCACAGAAGAGTTCGCTGGTGATCCAACTTTTTGAGTTTTACACACAAGAGAGGTTAGTCATGAAACAGCCCCAACACCAAAACGTTGGTGTTAATATTCTTGTATAGTAATTCAGAGATCCGAAGATTTATGTTTTTCCACAAGAGGGGGTGGGGGGTGGGGGACAAAAGCAATCATCTTAATCAATCCCTGCAAAGTTTATCGTCGAAATAAATATTAAACATACTGGTTGACCAACCACAACAGACGTTGTTGTCAAAAGAACAACAATGGTTCTGGCCTCAATCTATCTTGTGTTGCGAACTTGTGTATCAAAGATGGTCTAAGAGCTTTTGTTTTCAAACTGTGTAATATTTTTTTTCTATCGAGCCAGTCAAAGACATGCGCAATCTGAAACAAGGAATGCGGAAGAGATTGTGTTTACCAAGTTGTGACGCAGATGTAGGCCAGAACCATTGCGGGGCCAGATTTTTATTCTTCATTCACATGCATGCGTGTAAAACTGCGGATATTTGGTTAGAAACAATCAACAGATATGAAGTTTTGCTTGTATCTTCTGACTTTGTTGTATGTAACGACGCTTTTCCTCTCCTCTGTAGTTTCTCAAATGCATGACCTAACCCACTCCCTCCCCACTCGTGAATTTAAGGACGTTCAAGAATGCTGGTAGAGGCTTCGAAATCGCAAATTCTTATTATGGTCTCCTCACTGACGGTCTCCTTTAACAATCTCTGCTTACATGTAGTTAGCGACACATAAAAAAAGCTTTTTATGGCATATAGATATAGAAGGGTAAAACTAAAAGAGCTGATCACGATAATTTAGAACTAAGCATTGAGCAGTTTTAAAAACTATACAATGTCACTATGGGTTTATACTTTTGACGTCTTTGCGAATGTAAGTTGTAAGATCTTTAAAAATGTTAAAATTATGTGAGATGACCATGTACATTTAAATCAGCTACAAGTCAGAATTTTTCACGCATTAAATTTTTGACATTTTCTAAAGCTGTTTTCTGTGTTCTTGATGACGCAAATCATGAATAACTATAGCCTATGAATACCGTGATTTGTTTCATTTAGACGACAGTAAAAAAATTTACGTTGGTTGTATTGTAAATCCTTATGTTTAAAGGGTTCTAACTCAAAACTAATCCGAGCGACGTGTGCTTGATTAACCCCGGTTGCCTTACAATGCCTATTGGGAATGAGAATAGAGCACAAAGTTATCCTTCTTTCTTGCAAACGATTGACTTCAAAGAGGGAGTTTGCCAACAGGATCAACAGTTTGCACTCAAATCTCCTTTACAATAGGTACTCTTGGCTTATACAAGTTAATGCTACTTTTAACATAACTATTTATTAAATGAATTACTGAAAAATAAATGAATTTCAACTTAAGAGTGAAAAAAAAGAAGAAAAAAAAGAAATAAAGATCTTGTAGGAATGAACATTCAGCAAGAGTTTTAGTAAAAATAGGTAACAGCAAAATCATTAAAAAAAATACCAGAATTTCTCAATGTCATTAATTTACTAGCGCTATTAAAACAAGTAAGTCTAAATGTTATAGTAAGGTTTCTGATTCTTACAATCGCTATACGTGGACACACTGATTGCACTCTTTGTGCTAGGTTCAAAGAAGACACAACATTATAATATTTGTACGTTTTCCTGATGTTCAGTACATTCCTTGGGCAGACTTAGTGAGTTATTGATTGCCCAAACAAATTCTATGTACGCCAATCAGTTATATTATAAAAATCTGCACAGCATAACTCGTAGGGAGAAGAATATTTTCTAATTTGTTTATCTAATCATTTGTCTAAAAAGGAGAGCATAACAAACAGTTTTTAGAAATGTTAACCCAAATCCAGATTTGTATGCATAACCATGCAAGCTTCGCTATGTGGAGCTGTTTCAGAACTAACCTCTCTTGTGAGTAAAATTCAAATATCAATGGTGGGCTCATCAAAGAACTCTTCTGTGTGCGAGATAGTTTATTTCAATAAATCTAGTGCTGTATATATAAGCCAACTAACTCACCATTGCCGTTGTGGAACTACCCTTAAAAGTTTTAATGAAGTTCATGGAGCAGCCATATGTCTAGCGTATAAACGAGCACTCTATTTCACTTGTTCGAAAGCTAGATAAAAAGGTTTCTATTAATCTTATTGTTTTCCCCATTAAGGCAGTTACATCCATTAAAATATCTTTTTACATTTTGACCATATCATTTCTATCACAAAATTGTCTTGTCAAGTCATCTATACTGTACACACTATACCCAGATAATGAAAAAACCCTACTTTAGTTTAAATAAGACACATCCATTTATGTAGAACACTTTTGCAGCATGTCCTTTATGTAATAGCTTGGTAATGGGACAAAAGAATTTACTCATGAAGTTTCGTGTAGTTACTATACAGTACATTGCTTAAACAAAAGCAATCGCCAAACAGGGGAAAAATACGCTGGACAGGGATTAAAAAAAAAAAATAATTATCAAGTAATGGATTACTATGACTTTGCCACATTTCCCTCGGAACCTTTCAAATACAATTCTGTGGTGGCCCTTTTTTTTGTTTACGTCCAAAACAAGGCTTAAAAATGAAAATAAGAAATAAAACCTCAAAAACAAAAAAAAGCCAATCAGCCCGTCTCCAAACCGAGCCCCTAACTACGCTAGATCTTGGGGAATTTAGCAAAGCAATTAACCCTAAAGCTGCTATGGAGAAGAAATCCATTCGCGACATGACCGTAAACGGTAGAAGACCTAGTGAGAAATCAATACCAGGAGTCTAGGTTCTGATTTCCCTGTGGTTTTACTTGGTAGTACTTGATAAAAATCGCCTTTTAAAAAGGCATATCTTGTTTTTCTTATGCATTTTTAGTCAACTTGTAAAGTCTCGCTCGACCTTTTGTTAATATATAGAAAGATGTAGATCTTGCCGTAATTTTACTTCACGTTCAATGTCACCTCTTTTTTCATTCGTTCCATCTATTCATTTTTTTTATTTTCTATATCTCTTTGCTTATTCCTTCTTCTTTGTCTTTATTATTTTACTGTATATTTAGTCTGTGTATACCCGTTCGGCCTCTATGTTTTTGCCTTATTTCTATCTACTAATGTATGAAAATGAAGAGAGAGAGAAGGAGAGGGAGAGAGAAAGAAAAGAGAGAGAGAAAGAGAGAGAGAGAGAGAGAGAGAGAGAGAGAGAGAGAGAGAGAGAGAGAGAGAGAGAGAGATTGGTAGTCTTGACCTTTTTTACACAGTCCCAAATGTCTAAACGCTCATCAGTAGATTTCGATTCAAGAAACTGACAGATTTACCGAAACAGAGAAACCGCAGTAAAAATAGGAACACCCCCTAACTCTACATAAAACAGAGGAAAAGCAAAGACCATGAAAACAAAAGCAAAGTTAAAACACTTTTCTATCCTACCTCAAGAATAATAAAAACCGAATAATACACGGTCAAGCTTTTCAAACATGTGTCTTTGTTCTCAATCTTAGTGAGCCTGCTTTTGAGACGGACTTTGGGGTCAGTCCAAATGCCGTAGTTAGCCCAGGTGGTTTAGACAGGGGATTCCCTTGCCCTCTTGTCGTCTGCAGGACGGTCAAAGCAGAGGTCTGCCATAAGGGGCGGTTACTCTAACACTCTACATAATGTACGAGATGGCTGTTGTGACAGATGTTAAACCAAAGGTCGAGTGTTAGGAGAGAGAGATGAGAAAGAGAGAGAGACAGAGACAGAGAGGGATAGGGAGAGAGATTGAGGGGGGGGGGAGAGAAAGAGGGGGGGAGGGAGAGAAAAAGAGGGAATGAGAGAGTGAGTTGGAGAGCATGAGAGATATTGCAACAAGAAATAAGAGTGAAGGGTTTTAAAAGAGGTAATTATCAGAAAGGCAACCACTGAGATAGACAGGAAATGGAACCACTCCCAGAGACAGGCATCAACAAGGAGGGGGTTAGGTTGTTTGAATTTTAACGTCTCTTTGGTTATATCAGAGACGGCGCTTGGGACAATTGAAAGCGTGCTGTCACACTGTGATGTAGGGAGCGCTTGCAAACACCATACCCAGTCACATTATCCTGACACCGGACCGACCAGACTTAGCACTAAATCCATAATGCGAGACACTAGGCGGATCAGCTGCTAATACCAATTTTAAAGCCCTTGGTTTGACTCGGCCGGGGATCGTTACCACGCACCTCCCGATCTTTGAGCGACTGTCTTAGCGCTAGGCCACAGAGCCGGTGGGGCGAGCATAATATAAGAGCAAAAATGATAAAAGGGAATCAAGAAAAGTTAAATTGTAAGGATAATGTCGAATGAGAAGTAAAAAAAAATATGTTGTCATATTAGCTTGAAAATAGCAATAAATAGCAGTTTCAATCTGATCAAAATTTAAATGTTAGTGCATCGAGAACATAATTATAAAATTCATTACCCTCAGCACTTTAAGGTTTACATAAATAAAAGAGCCGCCTGAAACTTATAATTCAAGACAAGCCACAAAATTGATTCATGTAGGCAGCGGGCAATGTTGTTTTTTAAATTAAAAAAAAAAGGGTTAAAAATTATCCAGCCACTTTGCGCAAGCTATGTAGTTCATAAAGGATTGTAAATAACGGCTTGCTGACGATAGTAAACCAATTGAATTTTCCCAGTTTTTGTGCTGCAAAAAAAATGATAGTATCTCTTGTAAATCATTTTTACAAGACAAAAAAAAACATTTCTGTATTGAGTTTCGTTTCGAAACGACTTTGCTTTAATTTTTGTAAAGTTGTGATAACCGTGCACAAATACTTTAACTTTAAAAAAAATTTCTCCGGTTTATATTACCTTCAACGTTAAAAGCACCACACGTGCTCATGTTTTAAGACCTTGGAGGCTTGTATGGTGACTTAAACATTTTTATTAAAACACACTTAGGTCCCAATCATGAGTCTACAATACTTGACTAATGTAATTCGTCAACAGAACGAACAGTAAGAAATATAGTGGATAACTGCTTTGTGTGAAAATCCTGCATTAGACATTAAGACAAATTGTCACAGCTTTCACAAAAATTGTTAGCCTGAATTCGCGTACAATATCAAGGCGTGCATCTTATTGCAACATCCTACATGCACCTCAAACATAAAAGTATAGAAGGATGCAAATTTTATAAGGCAAAAGATGATTTTCAAAGGGAGAATTCTATTATGCTGTTCAAACTTAACAGTTAAAAGTTTGGACACTTGGATGTTTCCTCCTGGCGAATTCTCACAAGTGTTAACGGTAGTGGACAGTTCAGGCTTCAAAACCCATTTGGGGGAACACGCACTATCCCATGGTCAACCCTAACTTCCAAGTGGTCCTCTCGAGTGACCTCGGGTCAGCTTTTGCCGTAATTAGTGACCATTAACGCTATTAAACCCAAGCCCAGGCCAATCTGCATGACACCTTGTCTGCCCACAGAGCTAGTATCGAGTTTTCCCTTACATTGTCAGACCTCCAAAACTAAACTTTGAATGATGACTAAAAGATTAACAGATGCTGGGGGAAAGTCTTAAATACCGGTAGCGTAGAATTGTGGGTGACCGGCGTTTGACTATAACTGATGAAGTAGCGAGATTTCTAAATCGTCTATTTACAGGTCTTGATTTTCACTGGTTGTCGAGGCTGTTTGACTGAACGTTTCCGGTGGGGATTAGCGTCAGTTGGTTTGTTGTACGCACTGCGCAGTGTGACGGATGGAATCGACTCCTCCCACTGTGGTCTTTAGTGGAGGCCACACCATACAAATGTGAGCAAGTTTCTTTTTTACAGTTAGAAAACTGATCTATTGTATTAGGCGTTTTAAAGTCAGTTAGGATAGGTGTGAACTGGAAAGCTCTCAATGTGTTTAGGGCCTGTCCTCAACACACTGATTATATTTAAATTTACAATTGTTCTTACTCTCTTCAAAATACTAATAGGATGGTTCAATGTAAGACTTTTAAAGAAATTTCTTTACATTTGGGTGGTTTGGCCCCCATTATAGATCGCGTAGTCTCCTCCCCTTCACCATCTTACTTGACAGATTGAGTGACGTGATAACGCTGTATACTTGAGAGGACAAGGAATTAGAGAACACCAAATATTATACAAGAAGAAACAAGGAAGAAAACTATATAACAAATATTGCTTTCAATCTGGAAACTAAGGGCGCAAAAAATTCTTTGTGCTGTCAAAATGAATTATTTACACCATCAAAATTTGTGAGGCATTTAGATATTATTTTAAGCAGTTTAAAAATGCAAAGCCTTTTCCCAATTCATTTTTTTTCTATTTTGATTGTTTTTCTTATTATATTTTTATTGGGGGAAAACTTAATATGACCTTTTCTTTCACATATTTCAGGGTTAAGCACGATAAAATCCACTTGTAATGTGAAAATAGCTTTGTCTATTTAGTTAAGTTCAAAACCTGGATCCGTTTTTTTTGTTTTTGTTTTTGGTTGTTTGTTTTTTTTTTTGCTTTTTTCCAGAGTGTACGAAACCATCATTTGACATCTTTCGAAAGATGAAACAAAAAGAACTCTTTATTTTTTGTATTTGCAAAAGATCTGTTTTCTCTATACCCAAAACTCAAAGAACTTAAAAGGAATGTAATGGTATTCGATTGTTTTCGCTATTATCCATATTTGCTTTGATTATTATCACACAAAAGCAATACGTAATATAATAAGCGAAATAATAATATTTGGAACTACTCCAACTTTTAACAAACTAGGGTTGGTTTTAGTTGAATAAGTATGATGTCTGTTGCATCTGGTATTTTAATGTTATTTTGTAGCTAATGATTTCGAGGGATCTGGGTTTTTTAGTTTTTTTTTTCTATCGAATAAGTTTGAGATAATTTTTTTACGTATTAGGTTAAAATTCATTTAAAGGTTTCTTGAACCTCTGGGGCTGAAATCTCACAGTTAGACACTACCGTCCTTATGAACACGATCAATAATCGGAAATCTCCCATCAGAGAAAACCACCAAGAATGCTCCGGCTAAGTCTATAGCTTCAGCGAGCACTAATCTCTCTCTGCAACGATCTGAGCACAACCCTCTCGGCAGGGACTACTTACAGCGTCCGCGGAGTAAAGTAACACCGAATGGCGCTCTAATCCCTGTCTTTACGGCCTTCTCAACGCCTGGTTCCGGTGATGCGCTAGGGCCTTGGATTGGTCCTCAAAATACTGTAATTATCTGATGTCTAATCTTCCGGAATAGTCCTCCGTTCCCAATGATTTGCATTCTCCCGACTAGATCTAATTGGTAGATTTCAGACTCATGTTTTTTCTTAGTAATACGTCGACTAAATGTACTAACTCTGTCTGTGCTATTCTAAGATTTCACCCTAGATAGAACACAGTCTCAAAATTTACAGATTTAGATCTGATCTTAACCGAAATAGATACATTGCCTTGCATGAGTTTACTGGGGGGGGGGGGGCTTGTTATCTAGAAGACATGGTTTTTTCCCAGGGACCTATAAACATATAGGTGTAAATGGAAAGAATATAAAATATCTTTTTAAAGCTAAAATGGCATGTTCATACTCACACGGCTTCATCGTGCAGTTTTTAGCAAGTCTGGATACTGTTTTTCTTACACCTCTAAAAAAAAACTATACTCTGGTTCTAGGAATAATAATGTTCATGTTTATCACAAATACAGTCTTCCATTCCACAAAACAACAATAACTATTTCAGCATTATTCTTGTAATGTTTAGCCAATATTCCTCTTTGGTGCAGCGGCTTGTTAAATTTCCCGTGTATATATATATAACGGAAATTGGGCTTAAGTATACTTTCATCTTTGTCGTTATTCGAGGGTTTATTTTTAATTTAAAGCATGAACTACTGTTAACATTTAAAGTTCAAAACAAAAATGAAATAAAGGTTAGGAATTCAGAAGAGAATCAGCAGAAAATGTATAAAGAACGTTGGAAAAAAAGTTAAAGATCTGCAGAGAGGCAAAGAATTTATATTATTTAACTTAAATTTTAAAACCTCGTTTTTTTTTCTTTGGGGCGGAATGGAGCTGCAGAAAGTCACAGCTTTATTTTCTTTATGACAATAAGATAAGATAAGATAAACTTAATTGTCAAATTTTGGCACACTGCTTTGGTTCGAAGATGCAAGTACAACATTCAATAGAATAGCAAACACTTATATATATCTACATGCATAATAGTACAATGACATATGAACAATGGTAACAAAATGTGAGTGCAGAAGTATAAAACAGGAAAGTAATATAAGTATGGGGCTTTTTATTTTAAGATAGTTATGAAGTCGTAGTCAATGGCCTCTCAAAACAGGACTGTTAGAATTTTAATTAAATAAATGAAAAGTCCCTGTAATTTTGTGTTGTAGATTGTAAGCGTAAAGTCTGCTTTTCTATTACAATTTTTAGGCATCGCCCTAAAACCTATAGATTTCATAATATATCGAGTCCACTTTTCAGCGGTTTTGCTATGTATATTTAAGTAACCTTCCAGTGATATGGATTCATAGTCTCGTTTTGAGTCTGAATGACATTTTTCATGTCCATCTCATTCTGCGATTGATTGATTGAAGGGTATTTTTACAAGCCCAATTTCACTTCAAAGTTGCTCTCTCAGGGCTTGGGTCCCAATGACAATTTACGGGCTGCCACCCAGAGACTAGCGGGGATACCATGACTTAGCCTCAGCCGGTCACATTATACTGACACCGACCCAACCAGTAGGGGCCCGGACTGTGTTCGGCTGTGTTTCGATCCCGCGATCTCTGGGCCACGGAGCGAAGCCACCACCAACTGAGCTATCTAGGCCCCCCTCATTCCGCGAAAAAGAAATTTGGATTTTATTTTTTTTTATATGATCTCATTTTTGACTGCTATCTTACTCCTCCTCTTTTATTGATAAATACTCATAGAGTGCTAGTTGCTAGTGTATTCTACTGTAATACTGATAATGGCAAAATCTGTCAGCCTGAATAATCATAAGTTATTTCCAATACACGTACTTTTTTTACTTTGTATTGACTCAATAAACTTCAGTTGAATTGGATTATGCATTTTTCATTCAAATTTTTACACTTTCTGAAACTCATCGCCTCCCCTCTCTCTCCCTCCCTCCCTC
>BMAT01005538.1:20155-38503 GCA_019649035.1 Elysia marginata | reverse complement strand
TAATTATGTAAAGCCTCAGCCTGCATCTCTATGTGAGCTACACTGCGCGAGAGCACATTAAATAATTGCTGCTAATAAAGAAAAACTTCTATTATCGCCATTCACACAGATACATAATGGTTTAAATATTTAAGAGTCAGCTAGTTCCCCTTACTCAGAGTGTATGAACTCAAGTAACAAATAGAGTCACTTTGAGCTATAACTTTGACTTGACTCTCACATGAGAAATCAAAGAAATCGTTACGTAAAGAATTTAACTCCAAAAAATACTAATTATTGACCGTGCCAAGGTCTCAAGATTTAACATACATCGCTGGACAAAATTAGCTTAGGCTGCTAGTTGCCCTTAGTCAACTACTGACTGTCGAATTAAAATGATCTTATTTATCACCCAGGATAAGTAAGACTCTCAAACTCACACGTACCCCTACAAACTTGATCTTACCGTCACACCAAAACACTCAACACAGGATGCTCTCTTTCCCCCCAACCGAGCGTGCCACACTCAAGCGGTAAGACCAACAAGATGCAAACATCTACAGTACAGATATGCGTCTTACAATTGCAAAAAGGCGCGAATGGTCACACTTAGATCGCCTTCAAGGAATTAACTATTACTCTGCACCCACAACCAATCAGACTGTCTCTCCATCAAAGCAACAAGGCAAAATAGTAGTAGAAAAAGAACGTGGAATAAGTAAAATCAAAATTCAAAACATAACTACAGCACTTAAACAATAAAACAGTCAAATATAAACATTAAATTTATAAATTATGATGAATGAACATTTTCACCCGCTTACATATATATATATATATATCATATTCCAAAGGCGTATTATTGTCATTATTTTATTGTATAATTCGGGAGGACCATCACGATAAAATAAGCTATGTGTCTTTCTTGTCTTATTTACACATCATGTACTTGGAACTTAGGCATCACAGACCAATGGAGCACATATAATGTTCAGCTTGTTTACGATTTTGATTATTTGATCACTTTATTTTTTACAATAAGGTAACGGTATAATTCTTTTTGGTGATATTTTCGAGGTTGATTTTGGTTCAACACTTTTAAAAAGACATCCATATTTATCCTCAGACTTCTACCAGAGACATTCCCCCAGTTCTGCACCAGTCTTGTAACGTTAACAAAGCATAAGGATTCATATACGCTGAGCATATGTGAGCATATATATTGAAAACCTGCTAGCTATAAAGCGCTCACAACCGCAAAATAAAAATAAGGCCCTTTGATGCCATCCTGTAACATAGTTCGGTGCATGCTGCTTGAAAGGTATTATTATATATACCCACTTGAGATTAGGGCCTGTCTATATCGCAGCCCACAAAAGAGCCAAGAAAATCAAGATCTTGGTGTATTCCACTTGCCATCAGTCAGCTTTACGTACAATGCTCACATATGCCTAGGTTTTTATCTACTTTGATACTCACCTGTGTTCTTCCTATAAACATGAACACGTGAATGGAATAAATCTAAAGAATCTGGATACCCTTGTAAACCATGCACTCAGTGCCCTCACAGAGCTTTGAAAGTGGTGCAAGTCCTGCATGTATACGGTTGCCAAAGGGCTGTTTGTTTTTTTGCACACACATAAGAAAAAATAATGATGATAATAATAACTAGCAGCAGCAACAGAAGAAGAAGAAGAATTAGAAGAAAATGATAATGATAATAAGAATAGTTGGCAGCAATTATAGCTATAATATATGAATTTAGAATAAAAAAGTCAACATCAAGTATATTGATAATGAAAATAATAAAACATTAGTAGTAGTAGTAGTAGTAGTAGTAGTAGTAGTAGTAGTAGTAGTAGTAGTAGTAGTAGTAGTAGTAGTCGTAGTAGTAGTAGTAGTAGTAGTAGGAGAAGGAGGAGGAGGAGGAAGAGTAATAGGAGTAGTAGGAGTAGTGGTAGAAGTAGTAGTAGTAGTAGTAGTAGTAGTAGTAGTAGTAGTAGTGGTAGTAGTAGAAGTAGTAATAGTAATAATAATAATAACTATAGTAGAAACGTATGCGATGATGACGATTGTGATAGTATTATTTTAATAGCTCTAATAGTAAAACTGAACATGACAAAAACTTTTCGACCGCCAAGTCAACGGACTATGTGATCTAAAATACCTATTATCGATCTCCCTTTCGACCATATGAAGAGACCAGATTGAATCAATTATTTCCTTTGCGATGACTAGGCCCTAGCTGAGTCGTTAGTTCTACATCGTCAAGTACATTCTTTGTGGCTTCTCAGACACAATTGAGAAAAGCCCTGCTTGGTGTATTTAACTTAGTGGCGAAAAAGCCAAAAATAAAAACGGTAGAGAGTTTGTCTTTGAGTATATAGACTTGGAATAAAAAACAACCACATTTGCGCCGATTAGAGTAATCAGGGACACGCCTAGAATTTGAAAATATTTACTTGTTAACATAATCTAATAATATAGTTATGACAGAGAGCTGGAGAGGTTAAAAAGTATAGGTATAGCTTTACTATATTCGGATGTATTTCAGTTTGAAGTTAAAAGCAAAATGAAACGTTTTATTATGTGGCACAATATTGCTAAACTCAAAACTACTAGTCTCAGGAACTAGCTGTAGTAGCAGTAATAGTATTATTAGTAGTAAATGTAGTAGTAATAGCAGTAGCGGTAGTAGTTGTTGTTGTAGTAGTATTAGTAGTAGTAGTAGTAGTAGTAGTAGTAGTAGTAGTAGTAGTAGTAGTAGTAGTACTAGTAGTAGTAGTAGCAGCAGCAGTGGTAGTAGTACAAGTAGTAGCAGCAACAGCAGCATTAGTAGTAGTAGTAGTAGCTGTAGTAGTAGTAGTAGTAGTAGTAGTAGTAGTAGTAGTAGTAGTAGTAGTAGTAGTAGTAATGGTGGTAGTGGTAGCAGAAGTAGTAGAAGTAGTAGTAGTACAAGTCTTTCTTGTGTCACGTACTCAATGTCTATTGCGTTTTCTCTTTGTTTTTGACTGTTATTGTCGATGACACCTGTGGACAGGAAAACTCAAGATCGGATTATTAAGAGAAAAGGTAATCTTACTAGGGTATCTTTAGATCTAGGGTCTGCTTAAGAGCAGACATATGGTTTTCCCGTCAATAAATCAAAGAGCATGGCAAAATTAATTATAGATCTAACAATGGAGAACATCTTCTTACTATTAACATTGACTGATTCATTGTGTTTCTGGTTTCGCACATCTGGGATAGGATAGAGTGGTAAAGTCGGCTTTTAGATCTATGAAAAATGGGTGTAGTTTTATCTATTTTTAATATTAAACTAAAAGACTCTGGTGACAAAAATGGTTATGTTACATATCATAGAACCTATAGGGTGAAACGTGTTTGTGATCTGGATTTTTAAAAGATTCTAACTTGTTACATATGTATTTAGAAGATGTAGGAGAACTCTTTGTTTTGTTGGAGTTGTTGCGTTGGTGTTACTGTGTTGGTGTTATTGTTTTGTTTTCCGCTTGCTTACCGTCGTTGTTACGGCCATAAAAGTCCCCTATGCTTGTTACGCCACCACTGCCTTCTATTTTTAAATTATATTCTTTTTTGCTATAGAGAAAAACGGATCAATAATTTTTTTGTCAAAATAAAATGTAAAATTGTTTACTTTTTATTGGCAAGGCTGTATGAGTCGCAATCGTTGTTCTTCGTGTATTATTTTTTTTTCAAATTGTGATAATGACAAAATGTTAATTACGCTACTAAATTACTTCATTATATATATATAAACTGAATAAATTAAGTAAAAAGTAGTTTTTATGATTATATAATGTACAGCGCTTAACACACTAAAACACATTCAATTGCCAATTCAATTTAATTTCTGAGTTCGCTAAAACCTTTCAAAATTAAATGATTGTTGTATTTCAACAGTTTTCTATGCCTACTTAACCACGCATGCCTTACATTTCTTTCTTTATAGAGATTTAAGAGATTTATTTTAGGGTAATAAACACTAATGTATGTCATCACAATTGGTAATTACAGCCAGCCGGTTCATGTGCTTCATAACACAAAACCACTGACATTATCCAAACAACGCAAAATCATGACTAAAAAGAATGACGATCCCTGACTATCTCTGCTTATTTTCAGTAGCCACAATGCCCCACCCACCATCCCCACCTTCATAATATCCAAGAGTGATGCTGAGAACCTTCTTTTGCCAAGGCGCCGTTACCACTGAAGATTGAAGAGTGACGGTTTCGTTTCTAAGATGTTACCTCCCTTAGACAGTCAAGGAGGCCTGTCCCTGTAGTTTATGACCAACAAAACAATCCTTGGTGCAGATTGAAGACATCACTACATCCGCGACTGTTTCTTCTATGTTTTCTTAATTTATAATATTATCAATTTCATATCATTTATTAGTTATGATGTCTTTATATTTTGCTTTACAAAAAGAATTAAGAGTCTTCAATAAATAACGCACTATCCGACTAAAGTCTAGTGCCTTATTGCTACCTAAACTTTTCATGCCTTCACTCAATTTCTGTCGCTATAGCTGTTAAGATATTTTTCCCAATGTCTTTTTTAAAATTTGTTTAACTATATCTTCTTTTTTTAACCTTTGAATGTTAATGATTTGCTTCATTTTCAATTTACTTCTCTCTCTCTCTCCCCTCTCTTTCTATCTCTCTCCTACTCACCTTCGTCCTCTCTCTCTCTTTTTATATGAAGAATATATTGTTACTATTATTATGTGGATAGATCTAGAACTTTAGAGGAATGTACAACCTTTGCAAAAACTGTGGAAATAAGCAATAGAAATCTGGATTTGGGGCGGTAAAAATATTAACATGAAATCATTTACCAGATCTGGAACTAAAAAACTTGCTAGGAAAGAATGTTTGGAAAAGCCGAGATTCCGATTGGACATCAGGGATAGCTTTTTACCCAATTAGATCATCCCAAGGTGTAACAGCTTATCGCAGAATGTATTCAATGCCCCCTACCCTCAACTCTTTCAAGAGTAGACTGGACAAGGCTTCAGTAGTGGCAAAGCAAACCTGCCCACCCCTCCCTCTTTCCTGCCCAGAGTAAAGACTGTTTAGGCATCCGCACCAAACCTCGTACGCAATCACGTGACTACCGTCGAGGGACCAACGAACATCTTGCAAGGCCTGAAACGCTGAGATTGCCAAGTCCAAGTTTTATTGCGTGACACAAATTAATATTTTAAACAAATACGTCGAAAAAAAGTTAAAAGAAAGCAAAACGAATGGACTCCACGCGAGAAGAACTGTTAAAAAAAAAGAAATATAGTCTGACCTAGATCTTTCCATCACGCAGAAAGGACTCCAAAGTGCAAAAATTTCGATATCACAAAAACCACAACAACGTCTGATTCAGGGTGATAATTATAATATCAGTAGCAGAAAACATTTGATACTTGGATTACTGTTAAAGGAGGAGAAGACCTTTTGTAGTTTAAAAATTCCAAACATTCTGCCATTTGTGGTTCATCAAGATCACTAGGGCATGTTTTCTATAATACTCAAACTAGGCATACTACAAAAAAAAATCTCTATAGATCTGCCCATCACTTAGTCTTTCTCTTCAGAATAATGGTTATGACAATATTTGTCAACACTTTAGGTTGCCGTGCTTTCCCTTTTTTCACAATAGCTTTGGTCCATGATGACCTCAATTTCATAGTAGGCTACGTCGGGTCATTACTCCTTACATGAACACAACTGTTCTAAGTCACGATAGAGCTGTATAATGTTACAACACTTGTAATCTTGAGATAGGATTATTCTCCAGCTGTTTCTCCAAACCACCCTTAACGTCCCGCTCTCTCTCTCTCTCTCTCTCTCTCTCTCTCTCTCTCTCTCTCCTTCAACGTCTTCCTTTTCTTTTCTTTTTTGTCGACAGCTGTACTTTTATATTTAGAAGGGCTACCGAAGAGGGACAGAGAGACAAGGAAAGAGAGAAAGAAGAGAGACAGAGACATAGAGAAAGAGAGAAAATAAGGAGAGAAAGATAGAAAAGAAAGAAAGAGAGAAAAAAAGAGATAAAATGAGAAAAGAAAGAGAGAGCACACAAAAAGACAGGGAGCAATAAAGTTAAAGAATTTAAGGGGGGGGGGTAAAGAGAGCCAGGAGATGGGTTGGGTGACGGAAAGAGAGTCATATCCTGCTAGAAAAACAAAGTGCTATCGCAGAAAAAAATGTTAACGCATTTCTTCATCGCAAGTTCGCTCCCTCTATCCCCCTCCCTGATGCATAAAGAATGTTTAGGTCCCACCTCCCTTTTAATGACACAGGTTTTGGGCCTGCACTGCGGTAATCAGTTTAGAGCCAAGTCATGAGGCAAGAATTTGTTGTTGTTGTTGTAAATTTCCTTCTAAGCCTATTTCTATCCTTTGCCTATAAGCTGGTATCTTTCAATGATCTCACTGCGGTAGCCTTTATACTTTAACTAAGTACCACACTAGAAGCTATTTTATTGCTTAAGCCAATTTAAACATTACATATTTCTAACAATTACAGGTACTCACCATTCCTCGTTGAAACGCTTTCATTGATTGGCTGGCACAAAAAGGCTTGAGAAAAATTTTTTAAATGAGCGGTTTTTCAATCAAACTACTAATCCATTAAATCAATCATTAATAAAGAAAAATGTGTTTACTCTCTTTCTGTATGTATGTATCTCTCTCTGTCTGTCTCTCTCTCACTCTCTCTGTGTCTCTGTCTGTCTGTCTCTCGCTCTCTTCTTTTTCTTCTGCCTTGCATAAACTTGCCAAACCTAATCTGTAGCGACAAGATTTCTCAAACGAAGCCAAATGTTTTTTGTTGTCATTTTCAACACCTAACGCTGATTTGAAAAGTTGGAAAAAAGTTCTTTTTCTTTTCAAATTAATAAAAAAATTAATAAAAATCCATCTCAGAATAATGTTCTCCATTTCGTTTAACCTCTCAGAAAAGAATATTTCATTGAAATCGGTCAAAATCGAAAAACTAGTATCCGGACCCAAAATCGGTTCCAATGGTGAGCCCCTCTCCCACCCCCTACCTCTTAAACAGTTCTATCACCCCAGCCTCCTTGTTTTTCTCCCCATTTGCTTTTATTTTGTATTCAATTACACTCAACACTCATTCAACATCCACTCTTTTTACATCCCGACCTAATGTTGAAATACTCGAAACATGATTATTTCCTTTTAATATTTTTTTCACTGATCTCTTTTCGACTTTCCTTTTCATTTTCTCCGCGACCCACTTTCTCCTAATCAAGATCGGGTCGATTTCCTCCCTAATGGGCACGTCGTATGGAGTCCACCTGTTAACACAATCCGCAAGATCTAGCCACATCCCTAGCATCACCAGCTTCCACTGATACAGCGTGTCAAATCCTGGAACATCAACAGGCCATAAAGATGATGCTCCGGCCTGGAATTCGACCCCATTTCCTCACAGGTTGATGGCGAGATGATTGTTTAGGTATCCACGGAATCGACACCTCAGAAAGGTCGAGCATTGTGGCTTTGTTTCTTCAATGATGACCTCTCAGTCTGGTATCGGAGAAACCCGTTGTCTATAAATTTATATAGGATGGTCAGGAGCCTGGAGGCCACTATTTGTTTTTCAGGTACAAAGAAACAGTACGAGTCTCGCGCGGTGTATTGCAAACAGATCGTACAAAATAAGTATCGAATACGAACAGCATACTATTGTATTACTTCTACGATACCATCTGTTCCGGTGCATATCGATCCCACTTTTCTTAACAATATGCCAGTGAATGTTTAATATCATTACTATCATAGCATATTGAACCAATTTCATCTACTTTTAAGCTTTTTATCGCATATAAAAAGACAACAAAATCCTAGGAGCGGATATTTTAATTTTATCGATACCTGGCAAGTCTAATAAAATTACTTGAATATTGAACGCTCTGCTTGTAATACGAGTATCGCATTGATGCGATTATCGTGGCAGATAACACTGCAATCAGTAATCACTTTTCATAGGGGCGTTGTTGGAACTGCTTGTAGATAGATTTGGTGGAATTGGCCGTGAATCAAAATATGCCATCAAAGCTTTGTACAAACATGTGGTATTGTTAGTTTATATCTTTGCTTCTCAGCTAGGGTTATCTCTTGACTAGATTTTTTTTTAAAAAAACGTAGGCCTATACACTGTCGAGGCATCTTCTGAAGTACAAGTAGAGTAAAGAGCGTTTTTATATAGTGCAAAATCCGCTGAATATTTACATGGATTCTCCAACAACAATACCAACCAATTAATTTTACCTTCTAAACTCACAGAGGAGCAGCAAATGAAGAGCAGCACTATAGCACACTGAGATTATCGTTCACTGCCTATAGTCGGGTACTTCTTTAACGCGAGAGTGAGGCGAAAAAATGTGTTTAAATAGCCTTTCTCAAGGACTAAATGTCGACCTCCAACACAAAACTTGAACCCCGACCCTCTCGAACCGAAAGCCGAGAGTCTACCACTAGACCACGATTTTCCCTAAGCCTTCCGTTGACTAAACTGTTTTAAATGATATCAATCCATTAGAAAATAGGAGAAAGAAAATGTAAATGCTGCTGAACACAATAATAGCCTACAGCTCGATATTTTTTTTCTTTTAGATAAGACAGATTTTACGGATGCCATTGGTATATTAAACAATGAACTATTTTCTGAGCTTCCAAATCTTCCGAAATTCTAAAAAAATGGTTCAAAGACATAATAACTTCTTGTGCTTTGAAAAGGTGGAGGAATTATCGAGTTGAAGGTGTTTATAAGAAAAAACAAAAAAGGATTTCTGACACGCAAATTATCTGTATTTGGACGCCAGGCGTCTACGATTTAATTGGAAATTCCCTTAAAATTTCTTTGATATTGTGGAAAACTTCCCTAAATAATGATGACAGACTTTAGTTTTGTTTTCTTTTTTAGGGGGACGTGTGTGGTTACGGGGAATGTCATGGTATTCTAAAAAATTTTCGGTTACATTTCAATTCAAAAGACTAATTCTTTTTTATCTGTTTTTGACAGGATTCACGTCTCGCAACTGTAAGTGGAAAGAGGGGATATACATGTATGAATTCATTATTCTCAACTTTAGGGATATTAATACATTCTTCAAGAGGATCACCAGTAACATTTTGTAGTTTTAAAATATAGAGAAACAGAAAGAAAAAAAAAAACTTTTGACCATCGTTTTCTCAGAAAAAGAATTTCCAACTTCCGATTCATTAGCTCAGGACTGTAGAGTGTCTCTCCAGTTTTGCTATCACTGTGGCTATCTTTTTAAAACTCAATCGTATGTTTCTCATCTGAATCGAAGTTTGCGCCAAGGTAAATGAAATTAGGGACATTCTCTAGCATTTCATCATCTAGCCAAACTGCGAGCAGCAACTTTAATCGGAGTCCGTGAGATCAAATCATTATTACAATTTTATTGTTTTATGTTTGTATTATGTTTTTATGTTATTTCTAAAAAAATATTCTTTGTTCATCATCACACACGCCAGATCTAAAACATCATCAAATACGCATTTGAACTAGTTTGCGCGACACATACATAAACAATTTAATAGAAGATTACCTTCAATATAACTACCATCACAAACATATTCGGCATCACAAACACCAACATCAACGTCTTCGACGTCACAACCACCAATATCTTCGATAGCATTATCATCATCCTCGGGATCATCATCACCAACATCTTCGAAATCACTACAATTACCAACACCCTCGGCATCACCATCACCAACATCCTCGGCATCACCACCACCAACATCCTCGGCATCACAATCACCAACATCCTCGGCATCACCACAACCAACATCCTCGGCATCATCACCACCAACATCCTCGGCATCACAATCACCAACATCCTCGGCATCACAATCACCAACAGCATCTTCGACATCACTACCACCACAAACATCCTCGGCATCACCACTACCAACATATTCAATAACATTATCATCACTAACATCCTCGGCATCACCACTACCAACATCCTTGGCATCACCACCATCAAGAACGTCTTCAACATCACTACCATCACTAATATCATCATCGTCATCACCACCAACAGCATCTTCGATATCACTAGAACCCCCCAAAATCTTCGGCATTACAACCACCAACATCCTCGGCTTCACCACCACCACCATCTTCAGCACCACCACCACCAACATCCTCGGTATCCCCACCAACATTATCCTCGGCGCACCAACACCAATATGAATGAAAGTTTTTTAAGTTTATAATGAATGGAATGTACCTTTATGTATTTGCTTCATGTTTAAATCTAATTGTATCGCCTTGGGCCTCAAATAGAGGGAGAGGGAGGTATATAAAAAAACTACATTATTATTGGTATTATTATTATTATTATTATTATTATTATTATTGTTATTGTTATTATTATTATTATTATTATTATTATTATTATTATTATTACTATTATTATTATACTCGGCATCACCATCACCAATATTCCTCAACATCATCATAAACACCATCTTCGGCATTACCACCACCACCAACGGCTTCGACATCACTACAATCACCAACATCTTCGGCATCACCACTACCAACAACCTCGGCATCAGCAACAATGTCTTCAACATTACTGCCATCACAAACATTCTCGGCATTTTCACCACAAAAAACATCTTCGATAATATTACCATCACCAACATCCTCGGCATCACCACTACAAACACCCTTGGCATCACCATCAACAACGTCTTCGACATCACTACCTACACTAATATGCTGAGCGTCACTACCACAAACAGCTTCTTCTATATCACAAAACTCACTAATATCCTCGGCATCGCCACAACAAACATACTCGGTATCACCACCACCAAAATCCTCGGCATCATCACAACAAACATACTTGGTATCACTACGACGAACATCCTCGGCTTCACAACAACCAACAAAGTCTTCGATATCACTACAATCACTAACACCCTCGGCATCACAACTACCAACAGCATCTTCGATATCACTACAATAATCAACATCCTTGGAATCACCACAACCAATATTTTTGGCATCACCATCATACACATCCTCGGCATCACCACCATCAACACCCTGGGTACCACGACCAACATCCTCGGCATCACAATCCACCACCAACATTCTCGGCATAACCAATACCAACAATCACGGCATCACCACCAACATTCTCGGCATCAGCGCCACCAACGTCCTCAGCATCATCAATACCAACATTCTCGGCAACACCATCAACTAACAGCTTCTTCGAAATCACTACAATCACTAACATCTTCGGCATCACCACCACCAACATCATCGGCATCACTACCACCAAAATCCTCGGCATAACCACCACCAACATCCTCGACATCACCACTATCAACATACTTGGCATCACCACCACCATCATCCTCAGCATTACCACCACCAACATCCTAGATATCACCACCTCCAAGATCATTGGCATCACCACCACCAACATCCTCGGCATCACCACTACCAACATACTTGGCATCACCACCACTAGCTTCCTCGACATATCCATTGGCATCACCACCAACAACAACATCTTCGGTATCAGTACAATTACTAACATTCTTTGCATCACCACAACCACCAACATCTTCGATAACATTACCATTATTAACATCTTCGGCATCACCACCACCAATAAGGTCTTAGACCTCACCACCATCAGTAATATCCTCGGCGTCACCATCACCGAAATCCTCGGCATCTCCACCACCATCAATATCTTCGACACCACTACCACCACCAACATCCTCGGCATCACCAACACCAACAACATCCTCAGTATCACCACCATCAACATACTCGGCATCACCACCACCATCAACATCTTCAATAACATTACTATCACAAACATCCTCGGCATCACCACCACCAATATTGTCTTAGATATTACTACCATCACCAACATACTTGGCATCACCACCACTAACATACTCGGCATCACTATCACCAACATCTTCGATAACATTACCACCAACATCGTCGGCATCACCACCACCAACATCCTCAGCATCACCACCACCAACATCATCGGCATCACCAACAACAACATCATCGGCACCACCACCACCACCAACATCATTGGCATCATTACCACCATTATCCTCGTCATTACCACTACCAACATACTTAGCATCACCACCACTAACATTCTCGACATCATCATCACCAACATCATTGGCATCACTAGCACCAACATCTTAGGTGTCAGTACTGTCAATAACATCCTCGGTATCACCAACACCACCAACGTCTTCGATATCACTAATATCACCAACATCTTCGGCATCGCCACCACCAACAACGTCTTCGATATCACTAACATCATTAACATCCTCGGCATCACCAATGCCAACAACATCTTTGGAGCTCGATATCCTCTTTGCTTCCTAGAAGTGAACCAACTTTTTTATTTTTTTAGAGATTTTCCATTCTCCGGTATCTTTTCTCACGCACTCATGCTCTGTTTTGTCGAGGTTCACTTTCAAGTTATGCGTTTTTAGGTTATTTTCAATATCCCCGACGCTTTTACTCTCCGTTCCTATGAAGTCAATGTCGTCCGCATAAATTATTTCAGAGGGCATACAATGAGCTGGCTTCTGTGAGTTGTTCTGCGAACTCCTGATATGTTTTAGAGTATTTTCCAAAAAGATTATGAAAAGAAATGGGCTTATACTGTCCCCTTGTGGTACTCCGATGTTGGTGGTAAAAGTAGTTTCTTGGGTACATCCATTCACTTTGACATCTTGTGTGGTTTCGCTCAGTAGAAACTGAATGATGCGCAGCTCGTCTTCTTCAACAATTTGTTTTAAAATTGTCAGTACATGTAGTTATATACTATGCATCGTGTCGAAAGAGGCTGACATGTCAATGCCAGTGATGTTTATTTCCAGGTTTGCATCTTTTTGAACTTTTGCTGGAAGCTACCTGTGCGCCCACATTACGTCTGGTGTGCTACGGTTAGGTCTAAATCCGCTTTGACTGTTAGATAGATATACTTCTACTTTTGGAGTAATACGGCTTAGCACAATAGTTGACAGGATCTTCCTAAGAAATTTCAGCAAAGTTATTGACCTTAGATTTGATGGTAGTCCTATTGCTTTTCCTGGTTTTGGGAGAGTTATCAGGAGGCCGTCGTTTATCCTCAAGGGTTAATGCGATTCGAAGGTCTTATTTAAAATTAGCGCGATTTGTTTATCTAGAACGGGTGGCGTATACTTTGAGATATTCGTTAATATATTGTTTCTTCCTGGAGCACGTCCATTACTTAGTTGATGTTGCCTCTTACTTCTTTTTGAGTAATGCAATTCAATACCAGTCTCGGCTGTCCATCGAATGTGTGTTTATCTTCTGGGCTTTCATCTCTAAATTTCGATTTGAATCCGTTATTTCTTTTATTTCTGTAGGGTTAACTATCTGTTTTCCCTCGTTGTCGTTGATCTTGAGGTTTTCAAGTTTTTTTCTGATTAAGTGGGTTTACTGATTTGAACATTCTTCCATTGCTAGTCGATTTATCAATGTTTTCAGCTACTAAGACTAGGTTTCTATTTTTTGCTTCATTTGTTTTTTGTCTTTTCTTGTGAAGGATAAAATTTCTTTCTTTTTTAAGGTCCTTGGTCTTTTTGTGTATTTACAGCTTTGTATTTGCAAACTTAGTTTCTTTTGTTTTACTGACAGGTGTTCAATTTTTTTTATCCCATAATAGAAGTGTTTTCAGTCTGGGTCTTTCGTTTAAGTTTGTTGACACAGCTGACTCAATCGATGTTTTTAAATGTCTCCATTATTTTTCCACACTTTGGTTTGCGTCATTTTGGTGTAGGAGTTCATTCAGCTGTGCTGTGTATTTCTGAGTTGTTTCGGCGTCGTGTCCCAGTTGTTCTCTGTTTCTGTTTACTTTATTGTTAGTATGTCCTGATGTTTTGTTTGTTTTCCAGATCTTATATTTCGAGAACCGAAATGTTGTTTTAGCAAGTTTGTGATCTGAGGTTTTAGTAGTTCCCCTGTACGACTGAGCATTTATGATCAGGTGTTTATGTCTCTGTTTATAAATTATAAAATAAGTCTATTTGGTCGTAAATTGGTATAATTTGCTCGTTAGTATCTTTTCTGTTGCCTTCATCACAGAGACAAGTTAAGAGTTGCAAAAGACAATTTTTGTTGAGCCTAAGCTCAACACCAACAGCTGTCAGCTATGTTGGACCGGAATGTCAATGTTTTATAGACTACATTATTAGTTGTAAAATAATCGTGTATAATTATTCCAGAAAAGCTTTGGTTACTTTCAACTACGAATAGAGCAAAGCTGTAATGAATGAGCTGTTCTTAAAAAATGATAATAATATAAGTAATAAGCCTTATTTTCAGCTGTTTTAAATTACTATGATAAAATGACTTTTGCATTAAAAATATGATGAAAAAAGAAATAATAATTGCTGACAGAAAATCTCCTGATGAAAAGACCGGATTTCCAACAACACTTTAATAATTTTTGTTCTCTTTTTACGATCAATGAGGTGGAAGTGTGGAAAGTGACAGGAGTTATGTGTGTGTGTGTGTGGAGGGGGCGGGGGAGGTTGGTTGAATTTAATGTCTCCTTTCAACTAAAATGTTATATCAGAGATTGCGCTGGAGACAATCGAAGCGTGCTGCCACACTGTGATATGAGGAGCGCTTGCATACACCACACTCAGTCACATTATCCTGGCACGGGGCCGACCAGACTTAGCACTAAATCCATAATGCCAGACACGAGGCGGATCAGCTGCTAATACCAATTTAAAAGTCCTTGGTTTGACTCGGCCGGGGATCGAACCACGCACCTCCCGATCTCTGAGCCAGCGCCTTACCGCTAGGCCACAGAGTCGGTGTGTGTGTGTGGGGGGGGTCCAGTTCTAAAGGTGCAATATAGATAGCGGTGGCCATTTCTATTCCATAGTAACTAGATTAAATGCTGCATGCTCTATAGCATTTCTGACACCAGACCTGGCTGCTCTTAATTTTAAGTGACTTTCTTACAGGTAGTAAAGACAGGGGTATGTCTGTATCTACCTTAACGTTTGACCTTTAATTGGCTTCTTAAACCTGCTCTATTTTTCACATGACCACGATGTGTTGTATCGTATACATGCTTGGCATGTTACAATATCTCCCCAGTTGCCAGCTGCCAATGGGCAATAAAAGATAGATAAGTTTCTTACCTTATGGAAAAATTCAAACATGAGAAAGCCCATAGAGTGTTAAAAAACATTTATGGTTCTCCAATCCTATATGCCATAGACAATGAATTTCGGTCGTTAAAAGCTCTTTTTTTTCCTTATATGGACACAAATAGGTACGTTATAAAGCAGATTATGTATTACTTCAGGAAAAACCCCTAAAATGTTAAAGAATAATTATAATCTTTAAAAAAAAGAACAAGTCCTTGTTTATACATCTCGGAACACTAACTCAACTGCAAAAAAATTTTAACCTCATGCAGCGTTTTGTGCGTTTGGAAAACCCGTCCCTGGAATTTTACTTTTTTTTTTAAAGTTTAGACAGCAAAGTTTAATAACTTAATTGTAATGTATCAAGTATTTACAAGCAGCTAAAAAAAATCACTGTGCCTCCTTATGCGTCCCTGTGCTCTCTAGTGATAGCTGTCGTCTTCATAAAAAAATTAATTTGTATTATGAGACATAAAGAAAATAGACGCGGTTTAGCTCATTGTTTTGAACACTGTTATAGATGAAAATCCTTCATTCTTGTTCATGCCTCTTGATTTTGTATTAAAAAACATAGATGACCTTGTTCTATCTTTCCTAAGTAACACAGATGACCTTGTTTTATCTTTCCTAACAAACACAGATGACCTTGTTTTATCTTTCCTAAGAAACAGAGATGACCTTGTTCTACCTTTCCTTCGTAACAGAAATGGCCTCGTTCTATCTTTCCTAAAAACATGACCTTGTTCTATCCTTCCCAAAAAACAGAGATAGCCTTCTTCTCTCTTTGCTAAGTAATGGAAAGGCCTTGTTCTATCTTTCCTAAGAAACATGCGTGACCTTGTTCTATCTTTCCGAAAAACATAGTTGACATTATTCTATCTTTCCGAAAAACAAAGACGACCTTTGCTATCTTTCCTTAGAAACAGAGATGACCTTGTTATATCTTTTCTAAGAAACAGAGATGACCTTGTTCTATCTTTCCTAAGAAACAGAGATGACCTTGTTCTATCTTTCCTAAGAAATAGAGATGACCTTGTTCTATCTTTCCTAAGAAACAGAGATGACCTTGTTCTTTCTTTCCTACGAAACAGAGATGCCCTTGTTACATCTTTCCTAAAAACAGAGATGGCCTCGTTCTATCGGCGTTACAATAAGAATGATCAACTGACTTGTTTTTTAAGTGCAAATGCACTTGCGACCTAAAAGAAGAAATAAAACTCACCTCCTTCTTCTTCCCCGACCCCTTTACTTCTCTATATCCGATTAGCCAAAAATAAAAGAGCTCAATATGGCCCGTAGGCCTAATTACCCGATATCTGAGATCGCTATCGATATAGAATAAAGAGTCTGAATTACAGTTATTAAGAATATCCATCGAAATGTTTCGACTGAATTCAAACGACTGTTTGATACTCGATCTAGCTTTAGGATCTAGGATAAACTGTGACGCAGACAAGATGGAACTAGCGCGCCAACGTTAGGAAGAATATATTCTATGTAACGTTTAGGATAATTCTTTCCGCAGTCCAATTATCAGTCGCAAAACCAAACATCTTTTTATAGAAAAAGTTCGATGTCGATTATCATGTTGAGAACGTTGTTGGATATTATTAAACATTTTTTACACTTTGTCGTGAAGCTTACTTAACCCTTAGACAGGCTCATAATTAAAAATCTCCACACCCTCTGAAAAAATAGCAAAGAGAATTAACGCTTGTGCACCTTAAGAGTGGCTTTCCTTTCGACCATGCATTAGAGACCGTGTGCGCCGACAACGATAACGTATGACGTAATAAAACCCATAGGTAGCGTAGGTTTTACAGCAGACTATTGGCTGACGGGCCCCGTTAGCCCATTAGCCATCTTGGATTTCTTCCAATATATGGACTACGTCCTCCTGAGCGGCTCCTTAGCGCATAAAATCTATTGTGTTATACATGCACATCTCCTCGCATATTATCTCCAATATTTTCTCTAAAAGCAAGGTTACTGTTTTTCGAAGTTGCCAAGTTATTCTCCATAACAATTACTTTTATACTAGGCCCTTACCCTTTTTACGTTTAAACGTATAAAAAGTAATGTAGATAAACTTGCATGTTGACACCTTTGAGATTGTACACGACATCTTTCGATATCTTTATAGTACAACATGATGGGTAATTGGCAACCTTTATTCTTACTGGCAGGCTCCATACAAGTAAAACAATTATTTACTGCGCCTTTTATATCAGTCTATATGAACACATCGGCAGTTAAAGTTTATTTTATAGGTGGTCAAGCTGGCAAGGGTGTTAAATGATAACGGCGCAGAAGGGCTTTAAAAACTCGCAAGACGTGGGTGGCTGTCTGCGTGTTTATAATCATAACAGTTTGTACCTTATTCTTATCTTTATTTGAATCTTCATTGTATTTTGTAAAAGAGAAAAGGTAAGAGAAGAGAAAAATAGGGAGAGAAAAAAAACGGATGGCGATGCTCTAGATTTGGCCAGATCATCAACGACGTTCATAAAAGATAACATGTAGGTAACTTCCCAAGTTTAATATCTAAGGCCTTTTGTGTTCTTTACGAGCTAATTCAAGTATCTTGTTGTATTCACAAAAAAATACAGTTTTGCAAGTTAAGTGGCTACGGCACTGCAAATTTTTGAATTATTTGATAGAAGCTAAAAAAAGGAAACATTTTACATTATTCATTGCAGAGTTAAACAACTTCAGTATTATGTCGACAAAATATTCTCCAATTCAGAGAACTGTGTAATGAAGGCGATAACAAGAAATGAGTTGACAATTAGACATTTACAAAGTTTTCCCATGAATATCTGGAATGAGACAAAAATTCAACAACTTGAGAAAAATAGTGGCCTACTGTGATATTCAAGACGAGGATGAGTGAAAGGTAGATAGATAGATAGATAGATAAATAGATACTTACGTAAAAGTCTTGTGTTTGTACAATAGGAGAAAGTGCTGAACATTTGTTTGAAATATGGAGCTTGAATTTAAACATAGATTGATACATAGGTAGATAGATAGATATAAAGATAGATAGATAAATAGATAGATAGATAGATAGATAGATAAATAGA
>BMAT01005537.1:0-15503 GCA_019649035.1 Elysia marginata | reverse complement strand
GCAACCATTGGGCCTATAATACCAATCTCATATTGCGCAACCATTGGGCCTATAATACCAATGTCATGTGGCGCAACCATTGGGCCTATAATACCAATGTCATGTGGCGCAAACATTGGGCCTATGATACCAATGTCATGTGGCGCAACCATTGGGCCTATAATACCAATGTCACGTGGCAGGCTCCAGTCAAGTCTCACCAATGTCCTGCCTGTGAATCATTAACTGAATGCATTTCTCTATGACAAAGGGAGATAAGTTTTTCCTTTATTAAACTGAAAACTCCTATCCTCACACTTCACTTTGTTGAGAAAATTCCTTGTTTTAGATGTTTTTTCTCTTCTTATAAAAAAGTAACCTACTGGTTATTCTACTTTTTCTTTATGTTTTTATTTTCCTCAAATTCATATCTCTTTTCACTTTTGTTTTGAATGTGAAGTGTTTACATTTCTACATCTCATTTTTAACCTATAACCTTTCCCTCAGGCTATGAAAATGTTGCTGGAGAGTCCGGAGCAGCCTGACCTTGAACTTCTGGCGCTGTGTATCAACATCGCCGCCAACAAACGCACAGCCCAGATCATCTGTGAAGGACCAGGCCTGAAGATGTTGATGAAGAGAGCCTTCAAATTCAAGGACCCGTTTCTCATGAAGATGATACGCAACCTCTCACAGCATCAGGGACCCACAAAGACTCTATTTATTGTGAGTAGTGTGTGAATATTGTTGCCAAAAAGACTGTTTATTGTTAGTAGTGTGTCAATTGCGTTGCCAGAAAGACTCTGTTTATTGTGAGTAGTGTGTCAATAACGTTGCCACAAAGATAAAATTTTAAAGGCCGGAAGAGGGTCCACAGTTGTATGCTTGACTCTTTCCTTTTGAAATCCTTAAGGTTTTGTGAAGTTCATATTAAAAAATAAAACCAGGGACGTCTTCTCCTTTTCCCCCCACCCCTTGGCTTTATTTTAATTATTTCTGTGTGAGGGTTTTTTTTTATAATATAACCGAGACTACATCTAAGCCTTACGTACTCAATCTGGGATATTTCATTTTTGGTGTTCTTTCAGTAACTTTTATTTTATACTTTTTTTTTAAATCATCAAAAGTGTACTTAAAACCTTTTGTGTTATTCATACAGTTAATTATTGGTTTCAGTGAATGGCAAGTCTGAGAAACTTTGTAGTGGTGTGTTAACAGTAAGGCTTGCAGTATTAAATCATCTGAGCTGGCTGTAACACATGTGGTGAGATGTCCGCCAGTGTAAAAGGTTATCATACTGGCATCATTTCCCATAGGTTTAGAGAGGCAGTGTTTCACAGCTGAAAAAGTTTAGCTCTCTCTCTTTCATCTACCCATTAAATAAAGCCAGAAGATAAAAAATATTTTTCAGAAACACAAAGTGCTACAGTATGTTCAACTGTAATATCAAGTAGAAGTAAACTGCGTGTTTTTTACATGTGCCACGGTCAGGACTACATCTCCGACCTGTGCAGCCATGCCCTGCACTGTGAGAACGAAGATTTCTCCCTTGAGTGTCTTGGTATCCTGGGCAACCTGACAATTCCTGACCTGGATTATGAGCTCATCCTGAAGGAGTATGACCTTGTGCCGTGGATAAAGAGCAAACTGCAGCCTGGTAGGTGTAAATTGATTGGGGTTGATACACTGTCTGTTATAAAATTCTATATTAGAGCTTTAGGATCTAATGTTTATGTGCAATTCCAACCCTAAAGTGTTCTGTCTTAAAAATCTCGAGAGAAAGCTACCAGTTTATTGCTTTGCTCTTGACCTTAAATAGTTGAAATATCAGGATGTTGAAAGGAAGAAAAAAATTTGAAGAAGTTTTTTTTTCTTTAATCATTTACTATGTAAATCAGCTAAAGAAACAAAGCTTTAAAAAAAACAAACCCCTGCAAATACTGGTAGCACCGTGGCAGGACTTACTATCTGAAAGTTGGACAAATTTGTTCAAATGACTAACATCTTTAAATAGGAAAGTTGCGTTTGGATACGTTGGGAGTTTTAAGCCTGTTTCAGAGTTCTGTGTGTGAATTCAAGGTGTTTTTTTCCCCTGCTACTTTTAGTAATTGCAATCAATATATTGTATGATGCTCATTTCTCCAGCTACACCACAGAAGATAAGATAACTATGATTGAGTCCTTTGAGGACATAAAATGTAAATCTACCATGTTTTTAAGAGCCTAATTGTGAATTGTGTGTGTGTATTGCAGGAGCAGCCGACGACGATGTTGTGCTGGAAGTTGTTATCTTGGTGGGGACCGTGTGTAGTGACGATGCTTGTGCTAGACTCCTAGCAGAGTCCAACATCATCCATTTACTTATAGAGCTGTTAAATGGTACACAAATATAACTCCTGGCAGAGTCCAACATCATCCATTTACTTATAGAGCTGTTAAATGGTACTAACTCCTGGCAGAGTCCAACATCATCCATTTACTTATAGAGCTGTTAAATGGTACACAAATATTTCATACATCTCTGTCTGTCTGTTTGGCTGTCTTAATAAAACTTAGTCTATTGTTCTTTGATGAGTTTTATGTCTCCTAAGCTTCACAAGGATTCTTATTCAGAGACAGCCCCCTGATTCTGTAAACCATCAAAATGTTTGGAGGAGTACTTAGTTGAAATAATTACCCCCAATAAAAAAAAATGTCTGGTGAACAGTTTTTAAAGATTTATACAACTAGAATGTATGCCTGGAGCAGAATAGTGTAGCTGAACCTCTATGTTTTAATCTATGGTTTGATATTTCATATATTAGAAGGGGCTTCCTAGGTGTGACTAGTGATGATGGTACTGTGAAAGTAATCTAAAAACAATGTTTTTAAAGGGTTTTATTACTTTGGTGATTTCAGCGAAACAAGAAGATGATGAGGTGGTCTGCCAAATTGTCTACGTTTTCTACCAAATGATTTTCCACAAAGCAACCAGGGAAATTATCATTAAAGAAACACGTATCCTTTGTTCTAGCCTAAAAATTCTAGGGTTTTTTTGTTTTTGTTTTTTTTTTTTTTTTTTTGCTTTTTGCAAATTTTAAAAACATTTGAAAACAAAGAGAAAGGACCACAGAAACAAAAGGAGGTAAAAAAAATTTGATTTTTAGCTAAAACTATAGTTTTGATACAAGTTTTGTTGGTTTGGAAACAATTTTGTAAGGTCTCTTAGAGCCATGAGATAGCAACAGGAGATAGCAACTATTGGGGCTGTTTCGCCTAACTACAAGAATAAAAAAGCCAGTGAGAAATGAGTTGAGCTAAAGCAAAACAATCCACCTTATGAAATGTGCTTCTTGAAGCCGCTCAGCCTCTGAGTTGCTATGTATGATTGGGCTATTCCCCTTGACTGCGCTACCAACCAGAGGCTCCGGCTTACTTGATTGATCTGATGCACGACAAAAACGCTGAGATCCGCAGCGTATGTGACAACACGTTAGACATGATTGCGGTGAGGCTCCATTCAATACTTTAACTTTTTTTTCTCTTTTTTGAATTTCTATTCTTAGATGGTGGTAAATAATTTTTTTTAATGAGGAATAAGAGTCAATGCAAAATTTTTTAATACCGGACATATCTTCAATTTTTAAGTCTGAAAATGATATTAATTATGATAGAGCTTCAACTGTAATCATAAATTTGTCATCCAACTTTTCAAACTTTGGTATGTGTGGTCTTCAATATTTTATTATAAGCACTACTTATTTTCAATACATGTACTTGTGTAACTTTGAATTGACTGAATAAACTTGAATTAAGTTGAATTGATATCATTTTGCCTTCTCATGTCAGTAACTGAAATTTGGCTCTGTCAAATAAAAAGGAAAAAAAAAACTTAACAGCTCTCCTTATTCTGTTGCTCTCAAGGAATTTGACGAGGAGTGGGCCAAAAAAATCCAACTTGAAAAATTCCGCTGGCACAACTCGCAGTGGCTGGAAATGGTAGAATCTCGTCCTGCAGACGATGATTACGGAGACTACGCTGGCTACCCTGACGAAGGTCCGATGTACGACCCGTATCTTCAGGATGCCGACATCCTTGACAGGCCAGACTTGTTTTATGGTGAGGGCAGCGGTTGTTTTCATTATTTGAAATTTAGCTACAGTTATATCAAAGTAAAAAATCTTGGAATCTCTTGCTTGAAGTAAACTCTGTTCGAAGTTATATTTTGTTTTTCTTTATATTTTGTTAATGCTTCAAGTCAAAACATGTTTTGGTCCCAAGGTGTTGGAATTATCAGGATTCTCCTGTAATGAGAATTTTGCATTTGCTTGTTTTGCAAAAAAAAAAATCTACCGGGAATTTTTAAGTATTGAACTGTAAGCGTAAGGCAAATGCTAAATACCAACCTAGAGCTATAAGATGTTTATAGTCTTAAAAAAGTAGAGCAGATCAAAAGGAATCAAACTTTAAGTTAAATACTCGTAATATATTTAAAACAGTAGAAGTTTTCAAAAGGAATCAAAGACAGAAATTAAATTTTTCACATGTTGATTTCCAATTTTTTCCAGATTTTATCTTTTTTTTTTGTTGTTTTTATTATAATTTCATGTTGCTTTGAAGGAGATGAGTTGATCTAACTACAATATTTCTCATGGTAGCTTTTAAATATTTCATGTTGCCAAGGTACTTTGAAGTCTGCTGAGACAATACAGCACACTAAACAAGACAAGTCTAGTGCAGGCCTGTGAATGTCAAAACCATAACAAAACTAAGGAGTCACGCAACATGTTTCATTGTTGTAAGATAATAAAGTAATGTCAGAACTTTGTTTAAACAAAAAAAATTATTCTGAATGCAGTTGTGTAATTTTTTTCTTTTTAAGGAATCACCTTAAAACTGGGTTAAGCAAGGATAGGGCAAGGATGCTAAAAGCTCTCAATTTAAAATTTTCCTCATTGAAAGTTGTATTGCATTAGAGAGCAGCCATACAGCTAAATTTTAGATACCAAATGAAAAAAAAAAAAGCTTTAGATTTGGGATTATTGTGTAACCGTTTGATGTTGTTTGACAGAAGACTACAACAACAGCATCATGATGGATGGTCATCTCACGCCAGAGTATATTGACGACGCTGGCATGTACGGCGACTACCATAATCCTTATGGGTAAGTACAGCCAATCAATTTATTTTAAACCTGGGTTGTTCAAATATTTGCTTACTTCCATTTTTTTTTTCAGATTACTGTTTTTATCCTGTTTCTGTTAGGAGCTAGATAATCGGATTTCTTGGATAACCCAACGTTACGGTTTGTTTAAAATCGTCAAAGTGAACATATATGGATTCTATCTTCCTCGCGTCTCAAAATAATATGTAAATTCTGTTTACTGTTTTGTTATAATATATCGTAGCTAACAAACAAAAGGAACAAAAGGAAAAAAATATTTCTGCCCCAATGTGAACAACCCAGTAATCTTTTGCCTGGTTGTGTTAAACAAACTCGAGTACAACAATTTGTGTTATTTTCCCACAACTTGAGACCACCCAAGCAATTGCGGCACCTGGAGATGTTTATATTTTCTTTTACAGCTCAGTAAGGATCCCTGCACCTAGAGATGTTTATATTTTCTTTTGCAGCTCAGTAAGGCAGGCAAAAACTAACTTGATATTTTGGCTATGACCAAATTTAGAGTTTTAGGGATCGGGGAGACCCATTCTTAGAAAATATAGAAAACAGCATTTTTGTGAAATTTCTTAGTACCAAGTAATTAAAGAGATTATCATTAGTCGTCTGATTGATTATCTAATTTGTAGTCACCTCTAGTCCAACTTAGATATGGTTAAATATGATGAAAAACATCATAAACTTTCATTATAAACCACGAAAAGGTTTAGGAATATTTTGACATTTTGGTAGAGAATGTCAATTTTCTCAATGACTTGAATATCAGCACAATTCGACCCTTCTTGTCGAAGCCCTCCACATTGAAAATTGATCTAAAGCTAGTATTGGTACAATGTTTTAAATCTAGATCTGTCTAGATTTTTAACAAGTCACAAAAGTTATATCTTCTACCATTTTGTTCCTTAGCTATGACCTTGACGACCCTTACATTCGACCTGAAGGTCACCTGGGTTTTGTACAGGATGGTCACCAAGTGGATCCGTATGGCCGCGCTCTTGACCCGTATGGACCTGAGTATGGAGAATATCTGAACGGAGGAGGCGACCCGCTAGGGGCAGATAACCCTTACTACAGAGACTATGGGCATCGGTAGCAATGGGTTGGGGCCAGGAAATGAAGTGTTATGGGATGGGGCAAAATGTGATAAAGGCCATGCTAACTCTGTCATAATTGCCTCTCTAAACAGCTGTTAAAACCAATTGCTCTGATGTTTTGTCAATTGTTTTTGTTAAAACGTTGATCACAGTGGCCGTTTTTTCTATGAAACCTGTACTTTTCCTGAAAACTATAAGGAAAATTTAAAGTGAAAGATAAATTTTTGTCAAGTTTTGTGATGGGTATGTCTCATTTTGCCCTGAATCCCTTCAAATGTAAATGTTATCCGTGTTAATTACATGGAGTTTTGAATGCTGCTTCATGAGATATTGAGATCTTGTTGGAGTGAGAGGAATTATGAACAGCTGCCTTCCACCAGGGTCGGCAGTCTGTTCTGCATTTTTTTGTCATTTCTAACCACCCAGTTGGATAGTCAGTATTTTGTTCTATTTATTTTCATTCTTATGTGATATCAGGAATTTAAATCCTGAGGAAATGGATGTTAAGATCTTAAAGTTTAGACTTCATGTTCAATATACAAACCAAGATTAGCACACGGATACCGTTGACCTGTTCCATGATGTAGCCAACTTTCAGTAATCTAAGAGGACCCGCGGATCAGCTAGTTTTATTTTTATTTTTCTGGTGGCAATTTTTTTTTTTTGCACTCAGTTCAGAGTGTCTCAGTGGGAAAAATAAAATCTATGCAAATAAAATTCACAAACAAGAGCATGAAGTAGGAGAATTGTCTGAGGTTGATAAGATGTGCATCTGATTTGATTCTGAAATTTTTTTTCAACCGTAAACAGTAATGAATTCTCTGAGGTGTACTTAGTGATTGGCACTACCCAAACACAAGTTTTTGAAATAACAGAAAATATACTAGCAGTTAGATCGTTTAGTTTTGTTTAGTTATTCTGCTATTTTGACAAAATTTATTTATTAATCCGTCCAGCTCTTAACATTTTGTTTCCAAGTCGATAGTTGTCCTATCTTTGCTGTGATAATAGCAACAACAAAAGAGAAAAGAGAACTTGTTGCCTGTTCTGTAGCATCAGAGTAGTTTATTTGTTTGACATTGTATCCGCCATTAATAATCTTAAATCAACATCAAGCCATTATTATGGTTCACAGCAAATGGCATTTATTGACTCTAGAAATGAAAAGGCATTTTTGTGGAGGTTATGGTCTGTAAACTCAATTTTAATTTGTAAAAAAATTTATATATGTGTTTTTTTTTACTTTTAATCCACGCCAATACCTGTACAGGCTCTTTTATGTTTAGACTCTTTTTTTTATTTCATAACTCCAAATTTTGCAATGGCATACCTGTATATAAAAATAAAAAAAAACTTTTTTTATTTGGCTTGGACACTAAATTATGAAATATCATTAAACGAATTTGAACACTTTTAACTTGAACAAGTTTTGAATTTCCCTCTTGTTTTATTGCCTGATTTTAATCAAGCGAATGCATGAAAGATGAACAGCATAACAAAGAAAACTTAACCATTACAGTCTCTCTAATCTCGGTTACAGTTAATTTGGGGAAACAATTTTGCGTAAAACTGCAAATGATATATACTAAGTATTAACAATTCCATGTTATACAGATAATAAAATGAATGAAAAATACCTTGCAAGCAGTCAAAATGAGTCTAATTGAAAATTGGAAGGTAGTAAGATATTAGTTTCACAGAAAAGCTTTTTTTTTTCTAATTTAAAATGCACCAAACACAAAATCTCTATCATGCTTCTTTATGAAGTTATAGCAGATTGAAGTCTGCAGAGTTTGGACTGTGGGAAATTTCAGAAAAAGGAGAAAATAACATGAAAATTTTAGATGACCATAAAGGTGTTGAGGCCTTAGAACCATATCAATTAAAATTAAAGACATAAAACATGAAAATTGCAAAATGATTTAAGTGTAAAAATTGTCTAGAAATGGTTGTAGTATGAATATCTAAAATAAAAAAAGAAATTGACTTCTGAATACCCACTAAACTTTTAAAGCTTATATTTCAAATGAAAGCCATTTAGACAGAATGCGAGACATATTCGATTTTCAGTGACTTTTAACCCACACAACTTTTAACTACCATAACACAGGGATGCCAAATCTCTCGGTTTTCCTGCTTTTCCGATTTTCTTTCTCCATTGGGCTCTTTGTGATAACTATTATTTATCTGTTATTGAAACAAGAATAACTATTGCCCGGCTTGGTTCTATCTTGACATTTTTTTTCCTGTAAGCTGTATACAATGCTTGACTCATTTTCCAAAACCATTTGACATCCCTGTTTGTGAATATACATGTATTTCAAAGACGCCAAACCAAAGAGATAAAAAAACCAAGCTCAAGTTTTGATGATGGACTATCACAGCCCCACGATGAAATTAAATCGAACATAAAAATCAAAACTAACAATTAAAAAAAGGTGAAAACATTTTTCCTTTTACTGAAATAGCAAAAAAATTTTTTCTAAATGTTCAAAGTTAAAGGTAAAAATAGAGAAAAAAAAAACCTGAAATTCTGTTCACGATGTCATTAAATTTTTATGCAAGTACATTTTTTTAAAATCCCCTCATTACTACATTCTCCCACAATTTCATAAACCACAGGTAGCAAATTGTATGCAAATTCTAAACCAGACAAAAATAATCCAAATCACTCCAGTTTTTCTATCGAATGAAAATATCCCAATTAATAAAACATCTCCCTGTAACGTGAACTCGTATCCACGAAATATTTACATAAGTAAACTAAAGGCAGAATCTCTAGAATGTACGGAGCAACTCACAAAATGTGACATAGCTTGATAAACAAATAACAGATTTTCAAATAGGTTATATAGAAATGATACATTTGTCCCTAAATTAGTCCAAATAAAGTCGGATGTTGCAACAAGACCTTGATAGTTTAAAAAATACATTTTCCCAAGCTTCTAAACAATGAAAGTTGAATAAAACTAGAAATAAAAAAATTAGGTGTGATTTGCAATATAGAAGAGGAGACGCACAAATAAAACTATGAATACAAAAATTAGGTGTGATTTACAATATAGAAGAGAGATGCACAAATAAACTTTTAACAAATTAAATCTTCAACAACATCCTACTTATTTGGACTGGTCATTAGATATTAAGACTTTTCTTTTTTTTTAGAAAATTTTCACAGATAATAGTAATATGAGCTGTTTGACATATCACAGTCAAAAGAGACCCTCATCAGAACTACATGGCCTCAAGAGAAATGAGAACAACTCGGAGCTAACAATGCCGGGGCATGTAACAAAACCAACAAATCCACATCAAGCAAGATGCTAACAGCCAGTTCAATAATTCTACTACAATCATGAAACAGAGCACGGTTACCACGGCAACAGTCAGCAAAGCTTGTGATTGCACACACATGAGAGATAAAAAACAAACAGCGGGCCGCCACTTATTAAAATATAAGTAGAGTTTTTTGCTGTCTGTCCCAGGCTGCTCACCTGCCTCAGTCTACCTTCCCCCCCCCCCCTTCTTGCTCAGCTGTGTGTGCCTCCTCGGCACACTTGCTACATACGTTTGTTTTAACCCTGTCAAGCCAACGTCCTGGTTTCCTGGGATAGCGGCTGTGTTATTGTTCTTCCACCTGCCGAGATCCTGGTATATAAAGATGCTGGGCCTTAGTTATGGCTATAAATAGGTCAGGAGACCAGGCAATACGCCAAAACAGCCGCGTTTATTCAGACTTGACAGAATTAACATACAGAAAAAAAAATGAATGACGCTTGATTATAACACCCACAGAATAGCACCAACAATAAACGCAGCTAATACTAATGTACATATCATCAACACCTTTGAATTAAACGTCTACCAATAGCTCCAAGTAATCCTCAATGAACTTTGAACTGCTACATATGAAAACTTCCTTTATTACTATACAAAAATATTTAACTTTAACCAAACAGTATTCCTTCTGCAAAACTTTCCTAGCTAAAATGATTTTCACAGTTCCTAAAATTATAGTTTGAAGGGATTCCGTTATACAAACAAAAAAGTTAGCACTTATTTTTTTCAAATTTCTAATTTCTGGGACATTTAGTTTTTGCGAATAATAAAAAAAAATAATACTTGTTTTATTCGTCATTGATAATTTTTTTGATGTAATGGTAAATTTGCTATAAAAAAAAACCAAAAAAAAACCAATAAATTTTGCTGGTCAGATGTTTAAAGAGAATCCTAACCCTGTTATGTCAGATACAAATATCGCTACATGTGAGACCAAATCTTATTTCCATAAAGAGACCATTCTAATTAATCTAAAGCTAACAAAATTCAGATTTACATAGGAGAATATCAATGACTTAACAAGTATTACCACCATTCTCGGTCATTACAGATGAAATTTTTGTAAAAAAAACAGGAAAAATTATTATGAGAACCAGCGGTTCAAACGGAAAACGGAATAAATTTGATAAGATCCTTATAATTATAAATGTTATTGAATCTCATTTACAATGAAACGCGTGTGGCAAGCCTGAAATAGCTGTCAATTTTATTCATAACTAATAGGAAGTTTGTATACCCTACACAACACTTGCAACAGCAGCCAGACAATATCAACACATAAAAATACACAAAATATTTAAAACTTTCAAACACACATGCAAAACATTCTTGATAAAACTCCAAATGAGTAGGATGCATTTCAAGTGTTGAAAAAATACATTTTTTAAAAGCCTTTATATGCTCAAAAACTTCAAATTAATAAATGCTTGCTATCACTATCAGGGCCAATAAGTCAGAAGTCAGAAATCCTTATTCCAGAAAATGTCTTTTAAAGGCCATTTTTTTTCTTTTTTCACTGCATTTTTTAAATATAAGTTTTAATACCCTGGTACCTTTTCAAAAAATATTTTCACAGAATTTTTTAACGTTTGACCTGGAAGTTCACAAAAACGCATTTCTAAAACAAAGCAACGTCTTGGAATGTGAAATATGCAACATCCAAGCCATTGGTCCTGGTCGGGAGAGATAAATTTCTCTGAACAGATGCTGAACATTTTGCTGCGATAAAATTATAAACAAGAGAGAAAAATCTCAACTTGTCAATAGTGTTAGTCTTACCTTCAAACTTCCAATATCCTCATATATTTTGGGTGAAGGAATCTTTCTGATTTTAAATGTTACCAAGACTTCTAAGTCTCTCTTGAAATTCAAACATTGACTTGGAGTTTTCAGTGTGCCAAAAGTTTCAAAAGAATGTCTTGTTATCATGGTGGAGAATAAACCATATGACAAACAACACAACATGATGACAGCTAGATAGAAAAAAATATGGATTATAGTCTTCCACCCCTGAAGGCAGTCTCAAGACTTTACATATTTCCCCCAGCAGGCCAAAGCACACCAAAGCAAATACAACTCATATCTCTGATCATTACAGCCTAGCTGCCTGTTAGGCACTCAAATACTAACATTCTACAAATTTCAAGCACTGCCTATAGCCAGGTACCCATTTTACAGGTGGATGGACTAAGGAAAATGTGGATAAGCTTTCCTAAGGCAGTCACAACATGCACCGTGGTTGGGAATCAACCCCCCGACCGCCGGATCACAGGTCCAACGCGCTAACCACTGAGCCACACTGCTCCACAAAAGAACAATAAATATGTAGCATGTGTGATAAGCATCAATAAATACACTAAAAATGTAAGCTTTCTGTAATGTGTAGCGTCAAAATCCTTCGGCATCCCAGTCTAAAGTCTCGTCAGTTCCCCAGCCGGCAGTATCTTGCCCATCCTGAAACAGATGAAATTAGAACGCATTGAGTACTAAAATAAGCTCTATCAATCCCAGTGTACTATGTACATTCTATATTAAGAAAAAAACAGAGGAAGTTTATGCCATCTGCTGCAGGTTCAGAAAAAGGCTGAAACCTCCTAATTGTGAGTTGATATGTAGGGTAATATATAATCTAGGGACATGTACCAAAATCTGGTCATTTTGAGGCTAAATCAGCAAGAAATTTTTTTCTTTAGTTTTGAGTATTTTGCTAGATTCGCTAATTTAAAAAATGAACTTAGATAAGGCACAGCGAGAGAAATTTGCCCCTGACTTAGAGCTAGACTGAACTTATTGAGAGAGCCGAAATTTTGTTAGTGCTTCTAAGCAAAGATCAGCAGTAGAACTAATCTGGTCTAGCCTTGCTCTGTAATTTATTTTCAGGTTGTTAGACTGCGCTTATTGAGAGAGCCGAACTTTAGTTTTGGTGTGTCTAGGCCAAGATCAGCAGTAGAACTAATCTGGTCTAGCCTTGCTCTGTAATTTATTTTCAGGTTGTTAGACTGTGCTTATTGAGAGAGCCAAACTTTAGTTTTGGTGTGTCTAGGCCAAGATCAGCAGTAGAACTAATCTGGGCTAGCCTTGCTCTGTAATTTATTTTCAGGTTGTTAGACTGTGCTTGTTGAGAGAGCCGAACTTTAGTTTTGGTGTGTCTAGGCCAAGATCAGCAGTAGAACTAATCTGGGCTAGCCTTGCTCTGCAATTTATCTCCAGGTCGGTAGAGAAGCTTAGGGAACTAGGACTGGCAGGGGGGGGGGTATCCTCTAGAATAAGATCTCTTGATCTAGAGTCAAGGCTCTAAGTGTCAAGTTTTCTTCAACTTTTTAAGGTGAAGGTCACTTGTTTGACTAATAAAAAACTAGCTAATCTGCGGTAGCGTTTGGGGTTGTGTGTATGTTTGGAGGGAAGAGGAGGGGGGAAGGGTTATGGGCCCTTAAGCAAAATTGAATTGATCGATGAGCAGAGAAACATGGGAGGCTTACCTCCTCTCCTGCATCTGAACTGACAGCAAAAAGATTGCTATTGATGCTCATCTTCTGTGCTGAAGCGTCCGAGATCTTAGACTGCTCTGGCAAGGGAGTCTTGGAGGTCAGCTGTATACTTGGTGCCATGTCAGCAAAGAAATCCAGCTCTGGCTCCGTTCGCTTGATTTCCACACTCTTAATGTCAAGCCCTGCCCCAAAGTCGTCAGAGTTCTTTGTAGTCCGTGCCCCAGTTGCTTTTCCTTTCGTTGTCCATGTCTTATGGGCAGTGTTTTCCAATGAGCTAGCTGGTTTTGAGGATACTGTTGAAGGCAGTCCGAGGGGTTTTGAGAGTTTTAGACTTTTAGAAGCCCCACCTACCCTGGCATTGCTATCACGGCTGTTGTTGCTGGGATCAAGGTCAACATGTGCTATATCACTATCCAGACCTCTCTCCGCCTCGGGCACGTCACTCTCCCAGTTGACGGCCGTAGACAGCAGTGGTGATGACAGCTTACGGTACGGGTTTGGTGAGGTTTGAACTTTGACCTGACCCACATCTGACCCGTTCTCAGACATCTGCCGAAGCTCATCCTCAATCTCGTCGTCGATTCTCTGGTCAGCATCCTCCCAGTCGGACCAATCAGGACCCTCTTTCTCCTCCTCTGCATCCTCCTCCGACTGATTGTTGTCATTAGGGTGACTGTTGTTGTTGGTGTTGAGGTCGCCATTTGACAAGGTTTTTTCAGCAGTCTTCTTCAGTCCATCCCCAATGTCATCTGCTGCTAGAGAATCCTGATCTAGAGATTCAAGCCGAGCAACTTCTTCTATGGTCAAGGCAGAGATGTCAGATTCAATCAAAGCGACTGCAAGAAACACAGAGATATTACAAGCGTCGTATACAAGACAATAAGAAAACACAGAGATATTACAAGCGTCGTATGCAAGACAATAAGAAAACACAGGATACATAGTGTGTGTGACAAGACAATAAGAAAACACAGGATAAATAGTGTGTTTGGCAGGTTAAAAAAGTGTGTAAAATAAAAGTATTAAAGAATATCCGTTGTTCAGTGATGAAAACAGGAAATCATTGAAAAGGAGGAAAAATTTTTGGACAGACAAATTGACATCTTTCTACCACCCCACAATCAACGCGTAACCAACTAAGAGTAAGAGCTACTAAAAAGTTAAATCATTAAATTAAGTGCCCCATTCAAAACTCAGTCAATAGGCCTAGATCTAGATTCTAGTCATAATTTCCTCCTCTTTTCACGTTTCGGTTTTTAAACTTTAAACTATTAAAGTAATTATTACCACAAGTGAATTTTTTCATAGTCCGTCATTTCATGACTCCAAGTCAATTTGCAGGCTTATGTTAGGTTCAAAGATATCATGTGCAAACATAGCCCTGGGCTACTGCTAATTATAATACATTTATTGTTCAATATAGGCCTACATTACCATGCGTATATAGGATCAATTAAAGATATATTTAATAGTAGGCCTACTAAGTAGTAATTATTTATAATGATTATCTCATAATGGGCCGAACGCATGAGGCAAATAATTTTCGCACCTGAAAGTGAAAAACACTTTCAGTAGTTACCGGTACTGTCTAATCTGTATTGCACAAATTTTATAATCTTTGCCAACGTTCTGAAATGAAACACTCAAAACGAACACGTCTTCTAGTTTTACTACCGTAAATTCCGATATCTTGGCACTTAGTGCTTAAAACAGATGTATTTACCACAATCTACTCGATAAATTGTTTTTAGATTTAAAACAAAAAAAAACGGACAAACAGATTAGACCCGTCCCTGGAGTAGAAATTAATGATTCGGTGATAAACTTACTTATACTAGAATCTCTCAAGACTTGGTAGATCTAGATTCATTGAGACTAGATCTAGATCTAGATCGCGAAAATTGAAAACTTCGATGGCTCAAGAGGATCTAAAGATGAAGTGATTCACAGTATTATCAGCAATCTTGCACCTAATGAACCTAAACTACGAACGAGCGTCACACGTACACCGATACAATAATTTCGCGGAATAGACCTATAGTTGGCGATATCGGTAACGCTTTAGTATTGGAAAAATACAACCTCGATAGAAAGATTTCAAAAGCATTACAAAGAGTAACTACGGCAAGATCGATTACACCATGGTTCTAGTCTGAAGATCTGCCCAGTCCTCGGTTTGGATAACCTACTTATCCGTCACTTTGACTCGTACTATGTCGCACTCACGGATATTTGAATTTTTTTTTCCTCTAGGGATCGCAGATCAGAAGTCCAAAAACCGAGGAATTTTCCTCCTAAGCTTGAAATCGAGGATTTCCGCGGATCCGCGGAAGATTTTCATCACTGGGGCATTAGCAAATCACTTATTACTAGTATCATGGTATGAAAAACAAGATCTGTGAGATATATTTCAATAAAAACACAACTTACTTTCAGAGTT
>BMAT01005534.1:64528-74798 GCA_019649035.1 Elysia marginata | reverse complement strand
TCTACTACCACTACTACTACTACTATTACTGCTGCTTATTACTACATCTACTCTAATTATTTCTCCTACCACTACAACTACTACTGTTGCTGTTCCAAGCACTATTACTACATATACTATTATGATTCCTCTTGCAGGTGCTTTTTTTAAACTGCTAATTAAACGTATGGCAAAAGAAAAATAATAACAGCCAAAAACAACATCTGAGGTGGTTAACTATTTCGCAAGTCCTGTTGCTGCGCTATTCTCATGAGATTGAAAAAATGTTCAGTTGCGCAATGTCTAAAACACATGCTTGCATGCATGTACACCGGCTCTGTGGCCTAGCGGTAAAGACACTCGCTCAGAGTTCGGGAGGTACGAGTTCGATCCGGGCCGAGTCAAACCAAAGACTTTAAAATTGGTATTAGTAGCTGATCCGCCTGGTGTCTGGCATTATGGATTTAGTGCTAAGTCTGGTCGGCTCGGTGTCAGGATAATGTGACTGGGTGTGGTGTATGCAGCTCTCCGTACATCACAGTGTGGCAGCACGCTTTCAATTGTCCCAAGCGCCGTCTCTGATAAAACCTTGTAGTTGAAAAGAGACGTTAAAATTTAAACAACCAACCAACCAGCATGCATGTACAGCTTGCATTGTCTTAGCACTCTCAGCTCTCAAGAAATAATGATTAGGAAAGAAAGAACGACAAAGGAATACAAGAATTAATCCATGTTTATGCTTTAGTTTATTTCTTAAAGTCACATTTTTGGCTTTCCAATGGTAAGTTTTGACACGTGAACCTCGAATGTTAAAATTGTGACCAATGTGGGGAAGGGAAGATTCACAATGTAGATACAAAATTAATATGTGCACTTTTAACAACTAGATGTAGTATTGCTACAATTAATAAAGCAACCAAGAAAAGGGGAAAAAATACAAACAAACCCAAAGAGCATTCTTCTCTGCACAACTTGAAGACCACCATGCTTAGTTGTATAAAAGCAAAGATGATTATCTATACTTCAATTTCTCATGCCCCTCCTTTACAACTTTTTATTTTTTAAATCCTTCTCTTTTCAGGCAACTTTTTCCCACTAGCGTCACCAGCGACATTTTAACAAGTATATTTTTTATCAGCCTTTCATTCATCATTCATCATAATTATGTGTCTTAACTCTATAACGCTAAGAAATTTTAAGTTACGAAAGATACACACACAAAAAAACAATACATATCATACACATAAACACATAAATAATTGTAATGGTCACAGCGATATACTGAAACTCAGCAAATGTAGTGTGGCGAGGGAAATAAAGTCAGTGGAACTTCCCTATTGTGGTGCTAGTAGCTGAGGGGAATAAAGTTAGTGGAACTTCCCTATTGTGTTGCTAGTAGCAGCAGTAATAGCAGTAGGAGTATGTCACAACTTTAAGAATTAAAATCAAAGACTTTGATGATAATTTTGTTGAAAAATGAATCGTTTTGAAGTTCCATAGATAAAATTTTTCAAGAAACTTTTATTTTTTTAAAAATTGGTAGCATTAGGTATAACATCAAAATAGGCGAATTCTGTTACCTTCTACCCAATTTATCAAAATTGGTTCACATTTGAATAAATAATTTAATCTCATCGTGTAAAAAATAATGCTCATACACAGGCTCAAAACCATATAGCGTGATTTAAAAATAATTCCATCGGTTATTTTCGATAGGTCTAAGTTGTTCTGGGCCATGCAGCTAGCGTGAGACTGAAGCTGCAGGCTCCACGAAAACCGACGCAACCGCTCAACAGCACCAAATAATAAGTATTGTTCAATTGAATTATCTCTTTCCTTCCGTCTATTCTATTGAACAATTTCACGAAAGTTCAAATCATTAGGCTACTCAAGATGCCGGGACGCGCCCGGAAACGGGAGCTAGAACCCTTTTGTGTTCGTGAACTCTCTTTCAGACTTCCGGGCGCTTTCGCTGAATCTCTTTCACATAAGAGTTCTATTCCAAACTTCCGGGCGCGTCGTGGAATCTTCATAGCCCATTCCCATTGCTTTTATGTATTGGGTCAATTCTGATGAACATCTCCAAGGTTCTTTGAAGAGTTCTTTGGTGCAAACACTGTTTCCTAGTTAACCAACTACACTATATTGCTGTGCTTCGTCTGTTGTTTTCTTGACCTTCATGTTTTACATAGGAAATATATTTATTAAGAGTTGATCACCAGTAGCGAATACATCACTGCCCGATTGTATCTCAAATTCCTCATTTTCCTCATCCTCACCATCATCATTACCACACACTTTTTTTAAATAACCATTATACCTCTGTACTAGCTACACACCTCGTATGTTTTCTAAGCTTCACCCACAGAAAAGACAACGCTTATGATTATGACAGAAATAAATTAGCCTAATTTTCGGTCGCAATTTACACACGTCGAAAAAAATGGTAGGCAGAGGAGCACAGTCATGTAAACAAGTTACAGTTTTGCCAACTTCACAACTTCGTTTGTCGAAACTAGTAGACTCAAGGTTAGATCTAGATCTAAAACCTAGATTGAGTGACTAAACATTTTTACATCAATCTAAACATGAATTTAAATAATGTAGATTTAGAGTTAGATATTTTGATCTAGAGAATGGATTAGGCTTAGATCTAGCCTCAGTTTTGGGCTCCGTGTTTCTTCCATTTAGCTGTAGGCCTACATGACTGTCATGCTTTCTTCCGCTTTAGCCTTAGCGCCCATAGGCTCTGCACTGCGTGTCAATTTTTTCTTTTATTTTTCAAGGTGAAGGCCATTTTCTGGCTTATTTTTTTGGGCCTAATTTATCCATGCCCGTTACGAAGAATGTGTAATATCATTTCTTTGAAGATCCCGTGTGCTCATTGGACCGGATAATTTTAATAATTTATTATTGTTCTTGTGGGCGCCACCGTTTTAAGATGGATAATTTCAGACAAGATGAGATAAATCTGTATTGTCCATATGGCCACTTCGTCTTGTTATAGCTGGCGCTACAACTTTGAAGATCTGCCGTTGTTTGCCAGGCAAGCGCTTGCTCTGTGAAACGTCTTTCTTCATGAACGAGAAGTTCATCATTTCAGCGCCATTAACTTTGAAGAAGATAAGACAAGACAAAAAATTTCCAGTCTAAAAAAAGGGAGAGAATCAATAGGGCGAAGATGAAAAACGTCACTTCCGGTATCAGCAAGAAATGTCTCTCAAAATACGAGATTCGAGTCGGATGGCGGACATTTTAATTTGAGAAAACGCCTTTGAAAAGAAGAGTTAGTTCTCATATATTTTCTCTAGACTATTCTTTTAAATATAAAAAAAAATTCGAATGTAAGCTTATGTTTCCATACATTTTAATAACTTGAATGCAATATGTAACATATTATAAAAGCTAAAGGAATTGCATTATCCGAAGTATCAACGCTTTGAAATCTGACTCATTGGTATAGTTTACGAGACAAATATTGTCAAAAACATTACCAAAAAAAACAACAACAACAACCCGGAAGAAGTTACAACTCCATGTATTGCAACGTCGACAAAAAAAAAAAAACGGAACAAAACCAACACATTTTTTTTTGTATCGAGCACTTGCTGCCCATTCGCGAGGCACACTCAGAGCTAATTATGCTCTACCAATCAAAACCTTGCTTTGAAGATTCTTCACATCTTCATTGTTATTTGTAATCATTTTCCTTCTTCAGAGCGCAACAAGTGCGCCTAGGTAACGTCCCGCACGTAGCTTGCACGGAAGAATCGGTGCCTGGCTACATGCACAGTTTCAGTGCTGGGAGGGGGTCAATGACTGACACAGTGCAATGTCAATGTTTTCTTCCCACAGATGACAACACACACACAGACACACTCTTAAGTCAGGCACCAGGATGTCAAACTACCTCGCCCTGTATTATGGACTGCATGCCCCCCCCTCCCTCAGCCTGTTATTCTTGTATTGTCTGACTATATTAATTTTGCCAGTGCGAGCTTCAAACAAAATTTGAACTAGAGAAATGAGATCAATAAGCTAAAGACGTTATTACGTTGTATCTTTTTTTTTATTGCGATCTCCCTCAGATTTTCACCCAGATTCGAATTTATTAATAATTTATAACTCAGGTCGACCGAAGTTGCTTCTTTCTTGAGGTCAAGCGAAAGTAGGATGGAGAGAGAGAGAGAGAGAGAGAGGAAGAGAAAGAGAGGGAGAGAGATATAGATGAGATGAGACGAACAGTGTGTCTCGCCACGCACCATCAGCTGCAGGAGTCGTATGATGAGTCGACACGATGAGACAACAATACACTAACGTTATAGGCCACGAGTTGTCTAGTGAACCAAGTGGTTAAGTGTTTGTCTTATAGCCTCTTCAATTCACTTTGTGAGAGATGGACTAAAGAGCCTCTAGGTCTGAGTACCGCTAGAGACATATCACTGCTTCTGATTGGTTGCCGGCTCGGCCAATTACGAGAAATATTTACCTAGTTCTGATTGGTTGCAAGGTCAGCCAATCGAAAGCTTAATTGGCGTGAAGCTTGGTGTTTCTCAATAATTCATTTGTTTTGCCTTTTGCGCGACGCAATAACTTGAAAAACAAGACAAATAATAATAATGACTATTAACATTTAAAAAGTAGGTAAAGCTTATGCAAACTATAACTTTGGTTCGCAATTCAAAAACATAACGATTAAATCTGATGATAAAAATTGCTTGTATTTGTGGTCTAAAAGGTATTGGACTTCAATTAGGCCTGTATGTAATTGTTTTCGCACCTGTCGAGTCAAACCTAGGCAACAGATTGGACTTTTCCCCGGGAAAACAGTCAAACACCTACAAGGAAGAGACAATTTGACCAGGTGGGCAATTCATTGATCTCAATGCCCTGATAACAACTCGCAATACACAAAACAATGTAACAACATCAGCAACGACAAGAACTCTGTTATCTTTAGCTCTCTTGTCTTCACAGATCATAAACCTGTCGCAGCTGTTAGTGCCGGCAGCTTCATTCGCGGGAAATGCAAAGTTACGCGATGCGTTAACAAGCAAAGTCATGTTCAACGCTACGGACGGCAAAAAGTTTCAGTCACAGTAATAAAATTATTTAGAGGGCAATCCCTGCATTGGAAAAAAAAACAATAACAGAAGGAAAAAAAACAACGTTTAATTGCAGCCGAGCTCAAATAATTCGAGTCTCGGTAATTTGAATTGTATTCGGATAACCTATTTGATCCTTCTTAGGTAATCTGCTAGGGAAAAAGGCACCTTCAGATTTACGAAAACTTAACTAGCAGAATCCAGACCCTATTGCTATTGCAGAGGAAAACATGACACGCATAGCCTAAAATGGAAGAAATATGGCGCCTAAGACCTAAACTAGATCCAGGCATAATCCCCGCTTTAGATCAAGATATCCTCTATATCCAGCTCAAAATCTAGATACCGGTAATCTAAATTGCTTTCAAGATATAAGTCAAATAATGTTTGTTTTTTTTATTCCTAATCTAAATCAAGATCCAAACTAAAATATACAAAATTAAAAAAGCAAGCAGGCAAAACTATTTTGTTTATGTGTGTGTTCTTCCGCTAAAATTTGAAGAAAAACGGCGCACAAGAGCTAAACTAGATCTAGGCTTCATACAGACTCTAAAAGTCAGAAATGTGTAAAACTTGACCTCTCCTTTATTACTAATACTGATAATTCAACCTTTTGGGTTATTCGATGTTAAACTTTGTTACCTTGGGGTTCGAAACATCCAAACTGGGTTGTAGCTCTCAAAAGTCTCGGTGATGAGGATGTCAACTATATCACTGTAATAATTATACAATGTACAACTTTATTTTAGATCTAAAATCATTGACCTATCGGAACCTCGATGAAAGTTCTCCCGTGGGCGCACCCGCAGAGCTTAACGGACACAGTCAATTGCAGGAATACATACTTGTTTTTTTTTTCTTTCTTTCCTTTTTCCCTATGTGCTCTGGATCTATCGAGGCTGTGCACATTACGTAAATATAGCGTCTCGCTATCAAGATGCCGGACGCTCCCGGAAGTTTGAGTAAAACTCTTTTGTACAATGAGTCAGTGTAACTCTAATTTACGTAGATCTACATTGATCCTTATCACAAAAGAGTTATGCTTTGACTTCCGGAATCGTCAGCCATTTTGATAGCGAATTGCAAAAATTTTGCGATGTGCCCACCCTCAAAAGGCTATAAAATGACCCGGTTGGATAAATGCGGATTCAGTAATCGGTGTTTAGGTAATGTTGTTTTTATTCTTTTGTTAAATCTTTTTCTTTTGGGTACCAATTCTCTTTAGCTCTATATATATGCATATTCGATTTTTTCTTCCTCCGAATGTTAATGGTGAACCTATCTAGTTTCTGAACCCTCATGTCTTATGAGTCGCGAGGGGGCACTCCACGTATTCCCAGTCTATACGGGACCGACTTTTATCACCAGTCCGAGAGGTTGTGCAATGTCTCTACTAATGGTGACATTTATTTAGTATTTAGTACCTCATTCTTTACTGAACAGTAAGAGAGAAATTGTGAAGTAAGTTTGAGGGACTCATAATAATGAGAGTGCTGGAAGAATTCTGTGAAGTATGGCGCATGTAGACACTCTAGTTAATTCTCATTCTCTAACTCTCTCTCTCTCTCTCTCTCTCTCTCTCTCTCTCTCTCTTTACCTCTCTATTACCTTCGTAAAATGAATTACTTTTCTATCATAGAGCCAAACATCGCATTGACTTTTTAGGAAGAAATGACAAATCAAGCCAAGACCCCAATTGTTTTAAAAATAACAAATAAAAATGAAGTTAGTAGAGCGACGCTTGTAACATTATAAAACTGGGTCAGTTATAAAATCTTTACTCGTCCATTGTTTAGAACATCAATATAAAGCAGACACAAAAGCCCAGATCGCTGTGATGACAAAACGCTGACACAGTTTTTTTTTACAATAATGTTGTCCTTAATTGTTTTATTTTCCCCAAGACAGACAAACATCCATTCCATCTTGGTGACACATAGTTACATATTTTGCTACAAACCAACCATGTCTACATCATTCTTCTCATTATATATCCCTTGAATTCCACGCTTGCTAGTGGGACACAAATAACTTTAGACTAATTAGGGTCTTATTGAAGGCGTATCTACAAGAGTGGGCTGAAAAGAAGCTTAGGTTTTTCAAAACTTTTCCAAATTGCACGTAATAGTTTAGAAGGAATTATTTGTAGCAGCAACCTCTTCGTTGATTGGTCGGTATTATGTAGATGGCAGATGTTTGTTGAGTATTATATAACTTTATCAGGGTGATTAATAATTGACACTTAAACACGCAAACCTTGTCTGTTATGTAATGTTTTGTGCTGTCCAGCCAAACTGGAAATTGTATTGTAACCCTCCACCTAGTCCCTGGCTTCTATTGATGATCACGAAATAAACCGTCTTCTGATTCGATGTCTACATAAAGAAGTCGACTTTGTCTTGGCTCTAGAGTTCCGTGGATTGTTCAATCTGTGTCGTAGATCTAGAAGTGATTATAAACTAATCTAAAAACACAACATTTTTGGAACAGATTACACCAAAAAACAAATTAAAGAAAAAAAAACGACTACAATGAAATTGAGGCTTAAGGAGGCAAAACGGTTTGAATAAGGTGATTCTACAGACCAGCTTACCTCACAAACAAATCTGCAAGCTTAACATCTGCTTTTAATTTATCTAAATAATTTTTTAAAAACCCTCTAAAACCTACCTAGTTCTAACCTTTTTATTGCCAATAATATAACTGACGAACGTTTAAAACATTTTACTCTCCGATCTTGATTGATGTGATTAAATGACATTTAAGCCAAACTCTTGTTTTCATTATTCTTTTTCTCAAAATACTTTCAGATAGAATTAAACAAAAATCTGGGCAAAAAAGGAAGAGTTTCAGTCTAGATGGAATGAAGGCCTTTCTTGTGTAAAATGGAAAAAAAATATGAAGAACAAAGGTTCCTAAATTTTGTCCTTGGTGTGTATATTTAGAAAGTTGGTACCATAAGTTCATTTTAGGCACTAAAAGCAGACAACTTATTAGTGATGTCAAATAAATGACATTTTAAGGCATTATCCCACTCGGTTAAAGGGTTATGGGCGACTTTTCATTCACTGACAGATTAGATAATGGTTGGACATAGGTCTAACTGAAGCGCTACTTGAAACAATCGTGATGCGCTGCTATCAAAATACTTTATAGCCACAAACTCTCTTCACATCGTGTCTTATTAAGTATGGGTGGACACGCTTTCATACGTGTCCGTCTGGCGTCGATAGCATCAATGTAAACAAAATTAGCCGAAAACCAAAATTAATGTACGGCAAGAGATCAATTAAGGTGTTTCGATATTGTTTATACATGTACTTATCCAAATTAAAAGAAAATACACCTCCTACCCCCACCCTACTTTTCCGCTCTTAAAAGTAGAAAAAGTGCTAGTTAGATCTAGCTTGTAGATATGATTTTGTTCGCCAATAATCATTCAAATTTGTGATCACTAAGCACCGCCCAAAATGGAGACATGTATAACGTAACTGTCTCTAAGGGTTGATTGCACATTGCGTAATATAGCGTTTTACTGTCAAGATGGCGGACACTCCTGAAGTGTGGAGTAGAAGTCTTTTGTGCGAAGGACCAATGTGACTATTGCATAGGGAGAGTTCTACTTTAAACACTTCCGGGAGCGCACGCCATCTTGATAACAAAAAAGTTACATTACGAGTTTCTAATATTAACCCATAAGCAGTGCATGTAAAAGCAACTTTTGATCACAAAAAAAATTACAACTAAGTGCTTTTACCTAAATGATTAAAAAAAAAAGACTACAATGTCTAATGCCCAATCGTTATTAGTATTTGTATAGCTAAAGTGCCATGCACTAATATTTCATCCAGAGGGGGTTTTTTAATTCTGATAAGAACAAACATTATCCTTCTTCAGTATCTTTAAGGTACACACACAGTCACACAGCATCAAGACTGTACTTAGTTTGCTGGTTTAGTCTAGACTTGTGGTAAAAAATGCACAGTCTTTGTACCTTATGTAAAGAGCAAACTTAACCATGAACATAAATAATTTTCCATACATAATCATTCAGCACAACTATAGACGGTACACCCTTGCCATTATTTATTCTAGTTTTTTTTTATTGTTTAAACTTTTATTATCTTTGTTATTTATATCGACCCACCAGAATACCAAGCAAGGGGGCGTGAACACTGAGGCCTCGCATACAACGGATTTGTCTGAGAAAGTTCGTTATAGCCAAGGTTGTAAGAAGTGAGGTCCCTTAAAAGAATCCCCAAACAGGCAGAACATGTAAAACGAGCAAAAAGAGCATAAAGGCACAACGAGCAAAACTAGCAAAAGGAGCAAAAAGAGCCAAACAAGCAAAACGTGCAATACTAGCCGAAAGAGCAAAACCAGCAAAACGAGCAAAACTAGCAGAAAGAGCAAAACAAGCAAAACGAGCAAAACTAGCAGAAAGAGCAAAAACAAGGAAATTCTAGACAATCAAAACTGTGATGAGTTAAAATTTTATATAAAAAGAGGATAACAAACTCGCGCGCCAGCGCTGCAAGTTTTTGTAATGCTAGCCTTTATATCACTCTCTCTTTTCCCTACTCTCTCTGTCTGTCTCTGTTTCTGCCTCTGTCTGTCTGTCTGTCTGTCTGTCTGTCTGTCTGTCTCTCTCTCTCTCTCTCTCTCTCTCTCTTCTCTCCCTCTATTATCCTCCCTACTCTCTCTGTCTGTCTCTGTCTGTCTGTCTGTCTGTCTCTCTCTGTCTCTCTCTCTCTCTCTCTCTCTCTCTCTCTCTCTCTCTCTCTCTCTCTATCTATCTATCTCTCTCTCACTTACACAAAGGGTCAGCAATAACCGGGATCCGTACAGGCAATTATTACGTCAGGCTGGTTTTACTTTTAGCACACTTTCTGAGTGAACGACATATTCATTCTATGTACGATAGGGTTGTGATAGGCACCAACAGCTGTCATAAGCTTTTTTTCTTTCAAAATTCTTTCCGATTTCTCGGGTTTCCCGATTATAAAGGATTCCCGATTATCAGGGTTTCCAATTCCGCAGTTCCACCGCACCAATAATTTGATACTCGGATAAGTCGAACTTAAATTTTGTTCCTGTAGGAATTCGAAATAGCCGGACCGGCTAGGGTAATTTTTTTTAAAGTTTCAAATCGTATTTTCACAAGATGTAAATAATATCTTTGAATT
>BMAT01005534.1:34978-45084 GCA_019649035.1 Elysia marginata | reverse complement strand
ACTACTACTACTTCTACTACTAGCACTACTATTACTACTACTATTACTACTCTTACAACTACTACAACTACTACTGCTGCTGCTGTTGCTGTTTTAACTGCTGCTGCTACAACTACAATATTACAACTACTACAGTAACTGCTACTACTACTACTATTACTACTACTACTACCTTTATTATTATTATCATTACTACTACTACTGCTGCTGCTGCTGTTGCTGTTGCTACAACTACTTCTGCCTATCCTACATGTATAGTATTATTCTATCTATCTTGCTAGCATTGTCTATAATTACATCTGTATTACAGGGATAGAACAAAAAAAATTTCCAATGAGACAGTTCCGTATTTGCATAAAAAAGCTCATTGTTTACTGAACATGCCCGTCTTTGAAGTAATGAAAGAGGAATGCACACGCCCAGACATGGAGGGTTTCTAATGTTTAACATGTAAATCCTCTTTGTCAGGTTAAAGGCATTGAAAAGGTTGAAACGTGACATGGAATGATGAAGCAATCCCAGGATTAAAGGCTCTTCGGATTTTAGGTGTTACAAAGAGCATGCAGGATTACAGCTGTAGTTTGCTATGGAAATTTTTTTTTTTTTAATTAGCTCTTTGTCATCCCTGATAATACGAAGAAAGAAGTTATGATAGACACATTTTCTCTGACATAATCTGAAGTATAGTGCTGGCCTAACTTTGTGCAGCAAACTTTGTTCGCTCCTATATAAAATTTGTATTCTTTTTTAAAGTGAACAATAACACCAAATAAGAAGAAGAGTGTATAATAAGTTAAATGCAAGAATTCCTTAAACCTTTTTTTCCACGCAGTGCCAGAGTTTCTGCTACTTCCGGTTTGCGAAGTAATACCAGGCTGGCTGAGTGTCGGTGCTGGTGCTCCAGAGAAATCGGTCATGAGTAAAATAATTTTTAACTGTCCACAAAATTTCTATGTCAAGGTAAGGAGAGATCTAGATACAGAGAACTCTGGCATACATCCGTGTCCAGGATATAAGACACTTCCAGGATACCGCAGGGTCCGAATGTTCTTGGTTGGTTGTCAGACCTGGGGAGAGAGTGAGATAGATAAATAGAGAGAGAAAGAAAGATAAAGAGAGAGAAAGAGAGAGAGAATGAGAGAGATAGAGGAAGAGAGAGAGAAAGAGAGAGATAGAGAAAAAGAGAGAGAAAGAGCTAGAGATATATAGAGAGAAAGACAGTGAGATAAAGAGAGGGGGGTCCGTCTTGCTCATTTCACTTAATCTCTAAGCCTACCTGTACTAAATGTTTACCAATGAAAAGAGGCATGGTAACGATATACGGAAGAAGCGATGTTTTTGGGTGGCAAGGCAGTGGGTGGCCGAAGCTACTATAAGTCGCGGGTTCGAATCATACCAAAGGCAAGCAATTTTCGACCATTTTTCACATTCACCTTTTTCAATACACTACTAATTTGGAGTAACGTGGCTCCGTGGTTTTGCACGTCTTTGTTTTAGCGAAACACGCCCCACCCCCACCCCCGCGAAAAAACAAACAAACTAAAAAAAAACAACAGGTCTTAAATTTAATTTATGTGGTGGATGCGTTCGAGAAGAAATCATAAACTCCTATGCAAAAAAGAAGGATTAACTTTCGAACTCTTGTGTGTGGCCTCGTAGTCCAGTTGTTAGACATTCGGCTTTCCAAAAGGGAGTCCCTCGGTTCGAATCCTGGATGAGCAGGTTGACGTTAAGTACTTGGGAATGGCTCTTTACATACATCTCCTGGCCTCAGCTCAAGTGGGGCGTTAAATGAGGAGCCGAAGTTAGGATATAGGGCCTCATATCTCCTCGGTTAACAAAAGTAAGCTTCTTTTTAGCTGATGCTCACTCTGTAGACCTAGAGGGTATAATGGTTGGTAATAGCCTGTTGTATTAACCCATGAATAGCGCTATGTAACAATCTTTTTAGCTGATGCTCCCTCTGTAGACAAGAAGGGTATAATGGTTGATAATAGCTTGTTGGATGAACCCGTGAATAGCGCTATGAGAACATTAGTGTAATAAGCTCACGCAAAACTGCTCAATACTTTTCGCAAATTATTTTGAAGAAAGTTTTCAATATTGAGATTTCTCAAATATCTAGTAAGAATACGATATAAATCTTCACTGCTTCAAAATAAGCAAGGGCTTTATAGTTCACAAAAGATAAAACACCGACAGGACTACTAGATCTAGAGTGTTTCCCTCTCTGTAGATGCAACGCTCGGTAAACGAAACAAAATACGGATGATGAACTCATGCCTGGTCTGGCACTCTGGCAGCAGCTGTAGTTCTCGTGACAGCTGATCGCTGCGCTAGGGACGTCCTTGACCTTTCTTAAGTTAAAGTGGCGGTAGACCAGGGGTCACGGTAAGTGTGTGAACCAAAGATGTTATTATCTGTAGCATAAAGTCTACAGCACAGAGCTGTACCAACAGCTGCAGTAACGCTGATTTCACAGCTCTGCGTGAGCAGGGGCTGGATCAGCTGATTCGTGTTATGATATCAACATCACACAGAGATAGATCTAGCTAGATTGAGCGAGCGAAAGGTATCGTGAAGGCGGCAAAAAGTTGTAGGTGAGAGAGAGAGAGAGAGAGAGAGAGAGAGAGAGAAGTAAGTGGGTGAGTAATGCACTTGCTAAAAAGCAAGAGCTTATGAACAACAAATGACATCATAACTCTCGAAGCTGTTGCAACAACAACCGAGAGATTCTATTGGCTGAGGCTCCACCAATCGGGTGAGTGAGAGATAGCACTAACACATGCGAGTACTTCATGCTTTTCCCATAGGAATCCAATTTACTATCGTGAGAGCGTAAAATCTTCAGTAAATATTTTGCAGCGCACCAGATTTTTATCAAACTATCTATCTATCTGTTTATCTATCTATCTATCTATTTATTTATCTATCTATTTATCTGTCTATCTATCTGTCTATCTATCTGTCTATCTATCTGTCTATCTATCTATATATCTATCTCTTCATCTATATGTTTTTATACCGATCTGTCTATCTATCTATCTATCTATCTATCTATCTATCTATCTATCTATCTATCTATCTATCTATCTGTCTGTCTGTCTGTCTGTCTGTCTATCTATCTATCTTTTTATCTATCTATCTATCTATCTATCTGTCTGTCTATCAATCTATGTATCTATTTATCTATCTATCTATCTCTTCATCTATCTATCTATCTATATATCTATCTATATATCTATCTACTTACATCAGAATCTAGTTTTTTGTACAATAGAAGAAAGTGCTCAACATTTTTTACAATAATTTTTTACAAAAATCTATCTATCTATCTATCTATCTATCTCTTCATCTATCTTACTATCTATCTATCTATCTATCTATCTATCTCTTCATCTATCTATCTATCTATCTATCTATCTCTTAATCTATATGTTTTTATACCGACCTGTCAAAGTATCTACCTATCTATCTATCTATCTATCTATCCATCTAATCATCTATCTATCTACCTATGTATTTATATATTAGCTTGTCTTTCACTCCGTGGTTGCTCTAAATGTTAATCTTTCATTCTTTTTCCAAACAAGTTTATCTATAATTGTATTTTTCCGATGATTTTCTTTCTACCATTGCATATAATTATTTTCATAGGCTCAATAGTTTTCTCATCCTTCTTACTCCCCTTTTTCATTTTTTCTCTCTTCTTCAACTACTCAAACCTTTCTCTTTTTTTTCTTTCTTTATTTCTTTCTTCCTCTCCTTCTTCTTCTTTTTCTTCTTCTTCTTCTTCTTCTTCTTCTTCTTCTTCTTCTTCTTCTTCTTCTTCTTCTTCTTCTTCTTCTTCTCCTTCATCTCCTTCTTCTTCTTCTTTTTTCTAATTACTGCAGCAGCAATTGTACTATTACTACAACTCGTTGAGGAGCACCGGCTCTGTGGTCTGGCGGTAAGACACTCGCTCAGAGATCGGGAGGTACGGGTTCGATCCCCGGCCGAGTCAAACCAAGGACTTTAAAATTGGTATTAGTAGCTGATTCGCCTGGTGTCTGGCATTATGGATTTAGCGCTAAGTCTGGTCGGCCCGGTGTCAGGACAATGTGACTGGGTGTGGTGTATGCAGCGCTCCGTACATCACAGTGTGGCAGCACGCTTTCAATTGTCCCAAGCGCCGTCTCTGATATAACTTTGTAGTTGAAAAAGAGGCGTTAAAATTCAAACAACCAAACCTTGAGGAGCGTAGTGGCGACATGGTATAAGCTATGTTTCTCTAAGTGGCAAAGCGGTGGGTGCCGCAGCATCTATAAGTCGAAGGTTCGAATCATACTAAAGGCAGACATTTCGGACATTTCCACTAAAAAGCCTTCTTCTCTCCACTGCTAATTTCATTCCTTTAAAATCTTTCAATTATTACTACTACTACTACTACTACTACTACTACTACTACTACTACTACTACTACTACTACTACTACTATTACTACTACTACTACTACCACTACTACTACTACTACTACTACTACTACTACTACTATAGACAGAGAGAAAACTTAAGAGACAAACAAGTACGTATTAATTAATGAATAGACAACACAAAGATACAGAATAGAATAGCAATTATATTGCACAAAAAGGGTAAACAAACATATATTCAAAGGAAGAAATACATTTGTAGACAGAATGAAAAGGTGTAGAGTAAACTATTAGCCAGCGTTTGATGAATATAGAGCAGATCGGAGACCTTTAGAAAATACTCGATCTTGACACGTTTTTACTGTCTGTATCTCCAGTCTCATAAGTCGGTGCCGCGCGTCGCTTGTGATACTAGAGACCTTAAGCACACGCACCGTGACTCACTACGCGTACGTGAAAATCGGGAAAGCAGATCGAGGAAACTATAAAAATAATGAAACCAGTTTCTAAAAATAGACCCACAGACGTTACCGTCATACTCACGCGTTGCTGCTTAAAGTCTATACTGACAACATCTGGACGTGAGAGTGTATGGTCGGCCTCAATAATAATTATGATGCTGTCCTTACATCTCAGATGTTACATCCATCAGGAGATGATAGATTCTACTAAATTGTAACAGTGTTTGCTCAGTCATCTGTTAAGTTTTCATTGGTCTTGTGACAAGAGCTTCGGCATAAAGATCAGAGACCTATAACCAGTGTGGTAAGGTTTTCTTTTCATGACTTTTTCATGCTAGAAATCATTTTATAAAAGAAAAAAAGTTTGCGGCTCTTGATGAATGAGTTCCTCTCTCTCCTCCTACACAATAGTACTAATAAAATGAAACACTTTTCGTTTCACCAACGCCTGTTTTATTTGGTTCATTTATTTACCGTGCCTTTTTCTATCAATGTATTTGTCTATCAGTCCATCTGTTATGATAGGTTTGTCTGTCTTTCTGTCTATGAAACTAGCTCTCTCTCTCTTTTTTTTCACCTTATCTCTTTCTCTTCTCTCTCTCTCTCTCTCTCTCTCTCTCTCTCTCTCTCTCTCTCTTTCTCAGTCTCTCTCTTTATGACTGCCTTTTCGTCTGAGTGTCTACACTTTTTGTAGTATATAGTAGTAATTGCCATTACAAATTATCATGCCATTTTATAAATTTAACAGACTAAAATCTACTTCATCTGTTAGGAATGAGATTTCAACCAAAGTAGCGGAACTTTCCTCATGTCAATCCCAATGAGTTAGCTCATCAATGCTAGCACGTGCCGATTCGTGTACTGACGTCGGCTTTTTGGGAATTTTTTTTATTCTTTTTAAACAATTTTGTGATATAATGGAAATAAAATGGGCTTACCCGTCGCTTCTTGAAGACAATAGAGACCTTAAGCACACGCACCGTGTCTCACTACGCGTACGTGAAAATCGGGAAAGCAGATTGAGGAAACTATAAAAATAATGAAACCAGTTTCTAAAAATAGACCCACAGACGTTCCCGTCATGCTCACGCGTTGCTGCTTAAAGTCTGCAATCGCTCAAAATTTACGCGATAGATTTCGAATATTGAAGATCTCAAAATTCACGCGATAGATTTCAAATATTGAAGATACACGTTTCGTTTTGTTTTGTTGGGTTTTTTTAAGTTTAAGAATCGTTCAAAAGGGTGAGAAACGTACATGAATAAAAGCCAATTATATATCGAGATCTCGATTACAATAAACACTTTAACATCTTGTGCCTTGTCTTCTAGTAAAGGGACGCAATTCTTGCTTTACCTTCCCAGTATTCTACTCTTCTTGCCATCTAAGCGTTCCCGGAGGCCATACCTCGTCAACAGTTTTGTTTTATAAATTATTCAAGTGCCATCATATCATCACAGGGGAGATAATTTTTTTCATCATCTCTTTCATACCAATCGTCTTTACTCCGCCGACATCGCCCCCTGCCGGATACAACAAATGAGATGAAATAAATAAGTCCCCTCTTAACTGCTCAATGACGTCAGAGTGCGGTATGTATACACATCTTGAAGTGGATACACCGGTAAGAGGGGACGATACTTAACGTCCACTAACAGGCCAAGTACTTCTTTCTTTCTTTCCTTCTCTGTGACACGGATGTGTTAAGTGACACTACAGGCTTAAAGGCAAAAAACTCGCCGGTTTTTTTTTTACATATGTTTTCTTGTATCCTTTACGCCCCCCCCCCCCCCCCGGGCTTTCCTACCTCAAAGAGTGAGTACCCATTCTAATTTTGATTTCTCTCTTTTAAGTGTACATCTAAAAGGTTATTCCGCTTATCATTTTTTTTTCAATAAAACCCCATCCTCCCAATACACTAAATAATTAGCTGCAATGTTTGAATTCACAATTATTCTTTATTTTCAATTGTTCTGTTTACTGTATTTCTCTTCCCCCCTTCCCTAAGGATAAGATAAGATAAGATATACTTTATTGGTCCTTTAAAAGAAGGACGTTGATGCGTGCACAGAAGGCATTAAATATTTTTTATAAGACAATACAACTTTAAATATTTATGCACTTGAAGATGAATTCAGAAAAAGGACATACTATTATTGCAAAAAAGGTATATTTTAAGATGTGAAACATTACAAGTTTCTACCTGCTAGTCTCCAAGTCTATTTCTATATATCTCTTTCTCACTATCATAGAACTCACGTGTTCTCATTTTTCTCTTATTTCTTAAGAATAAAAATCCTCTAACGACGTAATATCTTACAAAGTCAAAAATGTTAAGTTGTATTGCTGATGTTACAGCGCGGGTCAGGGGTCAGAGGTCAGGACGATGTCCCAATGACACGCATTTCGCCGCCGTTAGTAAAGATGATGATTAACGTTAGATCTTAGTCCTGGGAAACTTTGTGTGAGCACTCACAGCACGTGAGCACGTAAAGTGAGGTTTTTGTTTCTTTTTACGTTCTGTTCTCAATAATAATATTATTATTATTATTATTATTACTATTATTATTACTATTATTTTTATTATATAATTATTCATATCACATTATTATTATTCCCATTATATAATTATTATCACCAAAAGTGTTATTACTATTATTATCATTATTATCATTATATAATTATCATTATCATCATTATTATTATTATTATTATTATTATTATTATTATTATTAAAATTATTATTGTTAACATTGTTATTACACTGTATAATGATTACTAGATTTATATAGCGCTTTTTACAATAAAACAAAATCTCAAAGCGCTTCACATAAAACAAGCATAAAAGACTAAAACGATTTCTCATTCATGATTCCTAATACAATCAAGACACATCATATAATATTCAATTAAAAAATCAATTGACTGTTGTAGTAGTTTTAAGCTACGCCTAAATTAAAAATGAAAAACCCTACTCATTTGTTCTATTTCCATTTTCTTTAATTCAATGTGGCTCTTCTAGAGAGCAGTACAATTTCATGCTGTTATTAACTGTTATCGTTATTATTATTATTGTTACTATTATCACTATTATTATTATTATTATTATTATTATTATTATTATTATTATTATTATTATTATTATTATTATTATTATTACTAAACGCATCAAATTATCTCTCACTGAGAAATATGTTACTCACCAGGATACACTAAGCTACTTCAGCATGAAACATAAACTATAAGGATGAGAAAGCTGATGGATGAGGATCCTCTCTGCCTGTCCCAACCCCATGGTGTTTTGTAACAGGATAAAAGTAACATACCACTATCCCTCTCCTCCCCTCGCCCCCCCCCCATTCAAAACTAGTGTCTATGTGAGTTTGTATGTGAGTGGAGTACGGGGAGGGGGAGTGTGAATAATTTAGTTGAACATGCAGAGAAGAGATAATTCCCAGAAAACAGCTTGTAATAGCGGGAATCTCCGTTCATCAGCTATGTTTCTATATTTAAATTATTTGTTATGGTAGTTATTTTTTATCCTTTCTCTGGAATTTTTGTTTTGTTTTACTATAATAGTGTTCTTGTCGTTTGGTTTCAACTCTTAGAGCTGGAGAATATACCTTACAAATTTTAATTGCTTATCTACACAGCTCTGCTGCGATTCGTTTTTTTTTTTTTCATTTTTTGATACTATTATAATTATTGTTATCACCAACTTACTCGTCATTAAAATGATTAATATTCTCATTGTTGTTGTTATTATTATTTTTATTATCATAATCACAATTATTCTTATTGTTATTAATATTATTATTTATTATTATAATTATAATAAAAAGTATTATTATTGTTGTTGTTGTTGTTGTTGTTGTTATTATTACTATCACTATTATGATTATTGTTCTTAGAGTAGATGTATTATTATTACGGGTATGCTTATAACTTGTTTTACTATCACTATTACTAATGTTGGTTTTTTTGTTTGTTGTTTTTTGTTTTTTGTTTTTTTTGTTTTTTGGTTGGTTTTTTCTTGTTTTTGTTTTTTTTTTAATCATCTTTCGCACGCTTTTTTCTTATATAATATCCTATTGCACTGTTTTACCTTCCGAAATTGATTAAACTTCAGCCAAGTATTTATTTTCCTCCATTCCTACAGGTCCCAACGCTCGCATGACCCGACTGTTGTTGTATCTTCAAGCCACCAGTGTTAGCTAGAACTGTAGTAGCAGCGGCTGGTCCTCGGCACGCGCACGTCCTTGCGGTTTTTACTTTAAATGCTGACCAAACGTAGCAGAAAGTGGCTCATTTCTAGTCAAATGTTTTCCTCTTCCGGTGAAAGGTCTTGTGAGCGGCTGGTAAGAAGTTTGAGGTCACCGAAAATCACCTCATACAACATCAGCTGATCTTTCTTCCGCCCCGCCCCCCTCCCAAATCCATAGATATACATACATTTTAGTGTAAACCGCTGCCTGTTTTGACTCATAACATGCATGGTTTAATTACTTTGAACAAAATGTGAGCGCATTTGATACAGTTAATATTGGATCCGTTTTATTTCTTTCCCTTTCCTTCACACACATTTATAATACTTCGCTACTTCTATGCCTGTCTCTCTGTGTCTCTCTGTCTCTGTCTGTCTGTCTCTCTCTATTTATCTATCTATCTATCTATCTATCTATCTATCTAACTATCTATCTATCTATCTAACTATCTAAATTCAATAAAGACAAAGAGGAGAACAACAAGAACAAAGAAGACAGAAAGAAAAGAAGCAGAAAAATAACCTGGTTCAACCCTCCATTCAGCTACAGTGTGTCAACAAACGTTGCAAAGACCTTCCTCTCCATGATTGACCGGCATTTCCCAAAGACGAACAAACTTCACAAAATCTTCAATAGAAACACCGTCAAGGTCAGCTACAGTTGTATGCCAAACGTAAATCTAACAATCCAGAACCACAACAAGAAATTGTTACAGCAACAGCGTAACGAAAAGGCACCTACAGAAACAACGTGCAACTACCGACAGAAAGAAAACTGCCCACTGAAAGGACATTGCCTCACTAAGTGCATCGTCTATAAGGCCATCGTAACGGAAACAAAAACAAACAAACAGGAAACATACGTAGGACTTACAGAAAACACTTTTAAGACCAGATACAACCAACACAAGTCATCTTTTATACTAGAACATAAAAAAGCTTCTACCAGCCTTAGTGAACACATCTGGG
>BMAT01005533.1:30556-41043 GCA_019649035.1 Elysia marginata | reverse complement strand
TGGTAGTAGTAGTAGTAGTAGGCTAGTAGTAGTAATAGTAACTCAGACCCAATCTTACTTAACATAACATACTCCTTAATTACCTGTTGCTTCTTGTAGATATCCTACCTCCATAAAACCAAGACTAGTATGCATTTTAAAAGACAAAAAAGAGCGAAAGAAAGAAAGCTGCACTAAGAAGTGAGAGCCGTGTTTTTAAAAATATGTCTCTTTGTGTATATGCTTATGTTATAGAACATTTTTAATGTAAACGACTGTTAAGGTGTTTTGACTCTTTTGTTTTTTCATAATGGTAGTTCTTAGTATCCTTAAGAAGCCAATCATAGCACAGTAAGTATTGTCATTAAAGTTTTATTTTTATTTCCATCTTTATTGTTATTTCTCTGCTTATTTTATTTCAAATGTTTGAAGCCTTTTAAATGATAGCTATCAAGACGTTGTGGACATTAATGACGAACAAAGCTATAAAGAAGAATATTTGATTCACCATAAACGTAAAACTTCCAATTGCTTTGTTCGATTCTGAGGTAATGGCCTCAAGTTACAGATAATATCACCGCAGGTCTATATGCACGGCGGACGTTATATACGCTCTGTTGCCTTACCCCAAAAACAAATAATACCCGGTACCGACATGAATTTTACTTATGGCACAGTGCTCCAGAGAAGAATAGGAATACTTGAGCAAGAAGGATTGTGGTAGGCCAGAGATCTTCAGAAAAACCCCTATAACATTAGATCTTAAATAAACGATAAAAAATAATTCAAGATTTAAAATGAGGATGTCGTGTCTTTCAAAGTGTTATAAAAGTTTAACGAATTTCTTTATTCCAACACGCTTTGTCGTGGGACCTTTCTGAAGCGACGCATGGACCAATCAAATGGATGTGCTAGTCATCTGTTCAACTTGGCTGTTATTATATAATATTCATCGGTGTCTCTCGAGTTCAAATTTCCTTCAAAATTTGGATGTGAGGCTTGACAAAAAAAATCGTAGTTCTGTTTTTTGTCGTGAAGGACAAAACATTTTAAGGGATAACAAAGAAAACAAACTGTTTAGAAAAGGATTTACCGTAGCCCTACGTTCAAATCACACAATGGGGTCAATATATGAAATGTAAACATTTCGGCGCTTGCCACGTGATAAACTGACCCGAGCTAAGCGCTACTGCTACTCTGCGTGTAAAAGGCTTAAGCCTGATGTTATGAGTGGGATGTTTCTACTCTTGTTTCATTGAAAATTTTCAGCTCTCATCGAAAAAAAAAAAAGATAACATTTTTAGACGAGTATCATGTTTAAAAAATCGTGATTTTTTTTAAAACGTGTCGATTCGTTCTTGTCCATTGGTCTAGGCTTAGTCTGTCGAGAACGCCTGGTCTATCGAATCAACATTAAATACAATCTGCAAAAATTTGCTCCTTTTTAAATACAAAGGATCTCTTTATGTTGAACTTCAATTAGTATAAAAATAATCCCCGTATTTTTTGTTTTAGAAATGTATCTCTTCTGTGGTGGTTATCATAATTTTAGGACGGAAAATTGCAATCCCGTTTAAGTTACAGTGCATGTGACCTTGATCTAGAATCTAGATCTAGACTCTGTTTATTTTCATTCAACAGTCCAACATTAATTATGATAAGCAGAGCTTTTTATGACTTTGACTCAGATCGCGATCTATTCTAACTCTAGACATGACTTGTGGCTATTATTCTGACTTCTACAAGTTCTAATACTATTTGTTCTTCTTTGCCTAGATCTCTGGTTTCGATATAGCTTTGTTGCACGTAATCCTGGGATTGGCCCACAGGTGTTAAAATGGGTTATCATCCTTTTCATTTCGCCAGTGATGCCAGCGGGCCAATGCCAGGATTATTCCGTACAAGCAGAGCGTGCAATATTCAAGTACTTTTATTGGACTGGTATCGATACCGGATACATCTAAAATGTTCGCTCCTAAATTTTGTTATCTTTTCATATTGCAATAAAAAGCCTAAAAGTAAAATAAATTAACCAATTCAATATGTTATAATAGTCAGTAATAGTATTAAATATTTTGAAAATAAAAAGGGGATCGATATGAACCGGGTCAACGGAACCTTAAAAATACTGAAATATTATGCTGTTCGTATTCGATACTAATTTTGTACGCTTTGCTCATCGGTTTGTAAAGGCTGGCACGCCTGGCAGTAAGACGGGAATGAACAATTAATAGGCCTAAAGATAGAAAGAATCTGTCTTATAAGTAAAGCAAACATCATCAAACGTGTGGAATAGGCGTACCTTAATGAAAATTCTACACATATTCTGCTAGATCTAGATCTAGAAACTAGATATTGGGTCTAATGATTGAGAGCTAGACCTATGTGCTTCGTTGTAAATTTAGGTCTAGATTCTTTAGAGAACTAGACATGGCTCTCTATTCTAGGCCCAGTCTATAGGCTACAAAACAAAGTCACAATTTAAAGGTTTTTTTTTTATTCATTTAGGTAAACCGAAACGCGGTAATAAAGCGATTCTTTGATGATGGCACGAAGAAGCTGCGAACTTTTTTTATAAGCTTAGAAGACAAGCGCGCATCAGTACGGTGATCCATTCCATAGAAATAAAGAAATCAAGGCTTATAAACCACCGTTGAAAACGTCCTTGTGTATAACATTTTTATAAGGCAATAATTTTTTTTCGGTTTACACAAGCTATTAAGCCTTTTAAACGTAATTTAAAGTACTTTTTCAAAAACCCAGTGCTCAACTGAGGGCTAGGCCTAGTGATTACGTTTTCTCAGTCAGCAACTCAGTAAGTATATCACGTGACACATTGACTTCGTGTATTGAGGCAATTGTCTAAAATGCAAAGAGTTACAGAAAATAAAAACTAGAAATATATGTTATTGTGACTCAGGAACAATTTCTTGATTTGCCGTGCACCACCATTGACATGATTTACTTATATTTCTAGTATAAATATCTTTAAATTTCGTGGTCAATCCATTATGCTTTATGACAAAGCATTGTTGAATAATTAAATATAAAATCAATATTACAGTCCTATTGTTTTTATCATTTTTGAACTATGGGAATTTTTTATCCTTCATCGCTAAGGACATATTTATGACACTTTGTCATAGTCTCCTCTACATTGCGGATCCTTTCCAAACACAGGGACGAAGAAACGATTGCAGCTTTGCCACTGTCTTCGAACGTCTTTCAATAGACAAATGGAGAAAATGCTGCCTTGTTTGAACTGTGTTTCCTTCGGTTTTATGACTTTACAGTTTGGTCTTACGTCGGGAGCACTATTCGATTTTAAACCACAGCTTGACGGAGAAAGAAATGCAGCGGATAGTGAATTAAAGTGTCGTGAGCAAGGATATGACGGTTTGGCAGTCGTGAGCTCCCCTGAGGCATTTGCCTTTGCTCTAAAGCTAAGAGCGAAGTACTGGTAAGGTTCACTTAGCAAGTTATAAGAAACACAACTGAGTAGCCGTTCACAGTTACGATAAGCAATAAACCAGTCATATAATAAAAGATGTAATATCATGTTTTTGCAAAAAGAGTAAAAATCTCAAAACAAGGAAAACAACTCAAACCAAAAGAAGCATAATACATTTACTTTTAATCAGGTTTGGTTCTTTTACCAAGGCAAAACATGGGCAATATTTTACTTTCGTTTGATAGTAGGTCTGGGCTACAAGTATGTTTTTCCCTTTGTGCCATGATCTAGAACATATCAATGTCAATGTATCAGATATCAGTGTAATGGGGTATTTATCGTAATGAGATTTAAATACAGTCAATCTTGGGAATCGGATCAGAGACAAAACAAAAATTGCGTCCCTTCACTAGAAAACAACACCTATAAATAATTAATATTACAGTGTAAATTGTAATCTAGACCTAGATTTTAGGGTCTTATTTAGCCTTTTACTTTTAGGTAAGTTTATTACTTTGATTAATGTTTTAACATCAAAAACTAAAAAAAAAACTAAAGAGCTAAATACAAGTTTGTAAACGGACATTTGCGCGAGCGGTCTCGCGGCCAGCGCGAACGAGGACGCAAACGCCGCTTATTAGCAGTCAAGCCGTTCAAATAGAGCGCGAACGCAAACGGGGAAAGCCGTTGACGACCGTTGACGACCTTTGAAGTAGATCGCGTTTTTCTAACTCTGAGAGTTTACATTTGGTTTGAAAAGTCGATTTTTTTCAGATTTTAGTTTCAGAGTCATAATTCCGCGTTCATCCTACTGCGCTAACATACCAAACACATGTATATATCTTTATTTAGAATTATTTTTAATTTTCTGTATAAAATAATTTCCTCTTTGTCTGAATCTGCCTGTACCATCATTTCAAAATCAGTAAACTATTTCTATTTTTGGGAAATAAAGCAACAGTTGATTAGTTGATACATCTTGATAATGCGGCGTTCTGAAAATATATTGGAAGCTTATTGCCTTTTCATTGTTGTGATAGTTGCAAATTGGTCATTTTGGAATCAGTGTCTGACACAAAACAGCATAGAAAGAAAAAATGGCGTTTGTCAGTGCAAGAAATTTTGCAGAGTAAAAGTGAATATATGGAGAGTGCCACCACCTTGCCAAAACTACTTTTTCATCCTGCGAAAGTCGAGCTGTATTAATTATTTGAATGACTGAGGATCAATTTGGCTACAAATTGGAATTAACCCTAGAGGACCTTTGCAAACAAATTACTAATTGGAAGAAGGCCATCATCTCAAGAAAACGACTGGCCATTTGTTTGAGGTCAGTAAAGTTTTAGTGTTATCCCTAAACAAAGTTCATTTTAGATTTGTAATTTTTGTATTTAGTGGGAAATACTGTAGCAGATACACATTGACAAGAATTGCAAAACAAAAAATCAATATGAGGCTGTCCCATAAGTTTCTCCAGTTCATACCATGTCCTCTTCAACCACCCAATAAAAATGAGTCTAGATTTTAGTTCTTGTCCAGAGTTACCCTTTTCCATTTTGGAAAACGATTGAATAGAAGTTTCAGATATTTTGAGCTGTGTCGTATCACACGTTTTTTGTTTTGTTTCTCTTTAGTCCTTATTTTTAAAAGGAAAAAAGACATGTAAGGCCTATTCTTAGCTAGGCCTTAAAAGTGGACAATTTTATTAATCTGCGTTAATTTCGAAATGACTATCTTCCCCATTCAACCTTAAAGCTTTTGGCGATGAACATAAACTGCAGATATAGATCTATATTAAAAGTTGTAGGTCTATCTATAAATTTATAGAATCGTATCGTCTAGATTTGCTTAGGTCTAGCGGACATAACGCATGTAGTGAGAATGCTAGATCTACAAACACACATTAAAATGTAAGTTTTTATTGGTTGTTCATTTATTAAAAGCAAGTTTCCAAAAAAGCAACCCATTTTAGCTTGAAATGGGACACTTATCCATTCCAGAGGAAGTAAATTTCGTGAAGAAAATCGGTGGTTTTTTATTTAGCACTGATTGTAGAGAAGTGTTAGATCCTACAAATTTGGAAACATTTTAATCTTTGGTACCACCATAAACCTCTATACAGCTTGATTCAGTACACAATTTGGTTTTGCATTTAAAAATATTAACCCCCATAAGCCTAATCACAGCGACTTTTCAGAGCAAGCAACTAGATCTATCGGAGTGAATGTTTGGAGTGGCGTTATGTCCGCAAAACTGTGTTTTGTCCTAACCTTGCTGAAGCTACATTGGGTGCAGTAATCGTTACAGCATGGAATTTTTAAATAGAAAATTCCACCTGTTCTACAGATTCGTAATATAGATTGATCTTCAAGCTGAGTTTGCCTAGAATCATTCGAACGAGAACAAAGTAACCTCACTACATTTTTTCTTTGGAGCAAACGTTATGACATTGTTCAGTGTAAAATAGATCTTTTTATTTAATAATTTATGTTAATCTAAAATGACGTAAATTAATCGCAAAGGCTAATACTGAGGCAAAATAAAGCCTTATAACTATGGAATTGGAAAAGGTGTTACTCTGGAGCTCGATAGGCCAAAATAATAGGCTTTTAGAAATAGAGATAGAAAATTAGGTTTGAGAAAAAGTCTACAGAGAACTCAAGGGAGTGATTTATGCCAAATAAATTAGCTGAGATTTTGAATAGCAGTTTCGTGTACTGTAAATTTGTATCAATATTCTTTGTAAGAGAGATGAGCCAAGTCTTTTGCTGTGCATGATAAAATACAATTTAGATCTAAATCTAGATCTAGATTGTTAGAGAGATGTTACAAAACATGACACGAAACTGGACATTCTGCCTTTCTCTCAAACAGGGTGTTTTTTTTATATTATTATAAACAATTTTCAATATGTCTAGACAGCCAATAATTATTACATGTAGTTTATTTTTTCCAAAGTAAAAAGTGACCCAAGACTGCATAAAATGACAAAAGCAAGCACATTATTGGTGTATTTTTTTAGTGTAAATTTTGTAGTGAATGGTTTGTCCTCAACATGATATGTGTTGAGATTATTACCTGTTTTCTCTCCAATTCCATTCCAATAGGCCTATCTCTCATTTTGACCGTGTCTTTGTAAGCTTTTTTTTTTGGTTTTGTCGCACAAAGCTGGATTCTTTGCAGCTTCTAAAATCTAAATTTCCGTTCTATCTTTTGCCTCTGCATCAGCCATACCCTTCAATTAGTAAAGCAGACTCGTCAGTAGCTATGCATAGATCTACCTTTCTCTTGGAAAAACCATACCAACACGTATCGATATTTGGAAATAATGCAAGGCAGTTGATACTAGCTGATATTTTGATAGCAAGAAAGCCGCCGCGGCGTTCTGATAGGTTCGCTCTGCAGGAAATCTCAGCGGTCGTCCTCCCGGACAGATATTTGTTCGCGTACCCGTTCGCGCTCTTTTTTAACAGTTCCTCTCTAACATTACTAATCCATTCCAGGACGAACAAACCGCGTTTTGCGTTCGTGTCCGTACTCTGTATAAAAGGACCTTTACAGTTATCTAGGTTATACCCAAAATATAGAACACTATGTTTTGTTGTGCATGCGTGTGCTCTAGGAAGTAGAAACTACAAAGTTATACTCTGAAATATTTGCCAAAATCGAACACTGTTGGGTTGTTTTTTTTTTTGTGTGTGTGTAGGCTTCTATGCTATAATTTACGCAGAAGCACGCACACACTCATAGGTGCACACAAATGACTCCTATTTATCCGTAGAGTTATATAGAAATGAATTTCTCTCCTTTTGGTTTTCAGGCCTGGGGGATTGATGTACGTGGGGCTATACACAGATGCAAAGTCAAAGCGGACAACCTGGGCGGATGGTACTGTTCCGGGGTCAGACACGCCCAAGTTCAGAAACAACCTCTTTGAGGGTCCAACATTCACAGTGGGACGGTTGCTATCTAGCAATGAGTTTAGAATGGGCACTGGAGGAAACCCAAGGGGAGCACTCTGTGGAAATCGTAAGGCATAGGGTGTTGATTTGAGTCTAGCCCATGTTTTTCTACCGAAATCCACTAAAAAAGCATACAATTAGCTTGAATCTAGTATCCATCTACTTGCAAAAAACCATACAGTTTATATACTGAACTATAACAATACTTTGTTTTGTAAATTCACTAACGAGACGATTTTGCGGCAATATTAGATTGAGAATATTGATAATTTCCATCAAAGGGTATACATTTATTTACAAATTTCCGAGGCTCATAGTCAAGTATGTAATGTACTTCATCATTTACAAACATAAACCATTGAAAATAATGAATGCTTAAAAAAATATTCAACTTCAAGTAGCAGATTGTCTGGTGATCTCTTTAAATCATTAATTGTAACTTTAACTTTAAATCGTTAAATGCTTTTCCCCCATTTTCTTACAAACATTTTCACTGAATTTCTGTCTTTCAAATGAAACAACTCGACTCAAAATCAAGGTATCAAATTCATCTAGTCCCTTGTCTAAAGAGGTTTAAGGACCTTTTCAAGCAATGTAAATATCTTTAAATAGAAACATTCCGCAATTAGAATATTTTTTGCTGTCGAAATAAATATTATAGCCACCAAATAAGTTGAACGGGATGTTTTGAATCACTTTAGGCAGGAGAATTCGCATTTTCTTTTAACCTTTCAAAAAGGCTGAGAGCGAAGCGAAACTTGAAAATGTGCCATGTCATAAATGACCTTTTTGGAAGCAGTAAGGGCTGTGAACTTCTGTTACTCAAACCTAGCAACCTCACGGGCTTCACCCGAAACATGAAAAGCTATTTCAAATTAGGTAAAATATACAGTAAACCACTGTTTCAAGCAGCAAGGTAACGCGTTCTAACGCCAAGAAATTACCAAGGCCTTTAACATCGTTTTCTAGACTTAATTGAAAAAAAATGTCGTTCTAACATTGCCTCATATGACCTCATTTGTATGGACAGGACTGGTGTGTTCTTTTGAATGATAACTTTGTCAAGAAATAATTTTATAGATCTAGCTGCCGCAAAAACAACTGGAAATCTCTTCCGGTTCAGGGTGAAAACTTTTTACTACCGCGCGCAGCCTAAATATTTGGCGTCAATTAGTTACATGTATTCTAGAGCAGCCAGTGGAACACAGCTCTTAATCTATATAAAGTCCTGCCTCTACGCATTCACTTAGTATTGGGAGGTTTTGAATTTTGCCTTTAAGTCTAACATTGTTTTACAATCAGGAAGTCATTCTCACACTGCCTCGTGGTCCACCATGTGTCGCAAATGTGGGCAGTTTTTACTTTACAAGACACTGGTACGAGATAATTATTTTGAATATACGGCAATTGTTTTTTAGACTTCCGTGCGTAAATTTAAACTGCATGAAATTATATTTTTTTAAATTTTTGGAAGCTATTTGTTCCATTGATTAAATCTATACACAGGGAGTGTTACGGTATATAATACTTTAGAATTAAAAAAGGGTTATTCAATGAAACTTTTTCGAAATCAACCTCTTAAGACTGGTAGCAAAATGTGAACAGATTTCGAACAGAAAGACTTTCATCTTGTTTTCACGGCTGTTTTCTAATTTCTCATTTACATTCCTAACCCATCACTCCGCATTTCTTCCACACCACGCTATTCCAAGACAAGAACATACCCTCAGAGGGCCACGGCAGTACATCGCCAGGCAAGAAGCTAAACGGTGTCACTTCGGTTCTATTTGAGGGTGGCGTTCCTACATATCTCGAATGTGCACTGACTTGCGGGCAAGATGGCAGATGTAGAGCAGCACAGTTCAACTTTGACCTTTTGATGTGTACATTGGTTGGGCCAGATTCCTACGCCGACGTTGCAGATGACGCAAGGTTTCAGACTTTTCTTAGGAATGGATTTGATTCTGTCTGTTACAATGACTGTGCCATTTTGTGAACAAAGAAAATCAATGTAATTTTTACCAAACGCTACAAATTTGGAAAATGATTTTAAACGCCAATTTTTGTTCACAGGTAGAGCAATTTATTCCATTCCAGGGCCGTGCCCTAAAACTTTTTAATCTTAAAGTAAAATCGTAGAGAACTTTTAAAACCTTTTCTCACATGTACACAAAACGCCTCAATTAGTAGACTCGAGTGATGAATGGTATCGGGGCACTCCATCAGAAGAGAATTAAGAATGCTAGAATAATTATAATCGATCAATGAGAAACATATCGACTATCTAAAACCGGCGCAATATTCCAACAAGCAAAGCTAGCATCGTTGTCATTTCTCTTTGAACTTTTACTACAATAGGATAAAAACCGGCGCAGTCTTCCCTCGGGGTACGGAAGATTGCGCCGGTTTGATCCGTGATTACATAAGATGCCGCCCGAATTGGCTATCCTTGTGTTCAGTAAACTGCGCCGGTTTTCTTCGTTCGATTTTTAATCCCTCGATGATAAAGTTATTCGAATAAAAACCGATTGCGCTTAGTGTAAGCGCATGTCAAAATAGTAAAGTCCAATAGCTCTGACTGTGAGATCACGATATGTGTTTGTGTTTATTTGTTTAAGCGGGCGTTGAAAACCGTTCAAGTTGTTGTCAAATTGTCTGCGTTTGTGTATAAATTGAGACGTCAGAGATGAAAAAAATTGAGAAATACTTGGATTGTTTAAGCAGGCGTTGAAAACCGTTTAAATTGTTATTTTTTTTTTGTTGTTTTGTTTTGACAAACTCACTTAGAAATCTGCGTTTGTGTATAAATTGAGACGTCAGAGATGAAAAAATTTAAAAAGACTTGGATGTCAACATGGAGCTGTTTGTCTCGGAGAGAGGAAACGAGGGTCTTCGCTTCAACAACTACACATACAGGTTGGTAGAAGTCAACAAGAGACGAAGCGGTTCAGGTGCACTATAAAAGATTGCCCGGCAAGCCTTCTTACAGAATGCGACGAACAGAATATAGTCAAGTTTGGAATACCGCAATTTATCTTATTTTATCGTTCTTTACATTTTTAATCAGTGCAATGTGCAATCAAGAATAAAACAAA
>BMAT01005533.1:9090-22818 GCA_019649035.1 Elysia marginata | reverse complement strand
CTTTGAGAGCTCCATGAGATAGCAACCGTTTATTATTTTGGCAACACTTGACGGCTTGACGCTTCCCCGCAAAATTTAATGCCAAGTTGTAAAAAACAAAATGCACATACGTACACATTTTTGCTTCCTTAAAAAAAGCAAATAACATGTTTGCTGGCATTGGAATAACTATTAACACTTTTTCTTACTTTGAAATGAGGAAAAAATATTTTTCACGTATCTATTACACTTAAGTTATCTAAATGACAGATTTAAAATGACTTTAAAAGTATTACCTGTCAATGTTGACGTAGGTTTTCAGAGACTTCGATTTGTAAACAAAACATAAAACAGCTCAAGATGGCGACCGAAGTAACCGTTAAAATCCGAAACAAAAACCTTGGCCAAGCTTTGCTCTTGAAACAAGAAGAATGGGACTTAAGTTTATCAGAAATGCGAGACATATTGAAGGCTCAAGAAGTCGAATTGCCCACAGAGTATCGCTTCCTCACTGGAAATGGCAATGTTGTTTCCACCATTTTGGAGAATAATATAATATTTCGAGACGTTGTTGAACAGGAGCCGTTTGCAGAAATAAAGAAGGATGACACTTCATTGCATTCTGCAGAGGAACGTGTTGTTCCCCAGTTTATGATTGTACCTGTAGAAGAGTTACCAGGCCATTCCGTAAACCAAGATGCGGGGAAGGAATGCCCATTCATAAACAAGCTCCCATTTTTTGCAGGCGCTAGAGGGACTCTCCCCTGCATGAGAAATGTCTTCAATATTCACACTCTGCTAAAGATGGCATTTATCCTCACCTGTCTTCTGTTCTTGATGATCTTTGTTCTGACGCTTTGCCTTCATTTGGTATGTAAAAATTTTGTGTTTCGTGTCTGTGACTGAATTACTGCATAATAGTTTAGAATATTGGCCTATATTAATTTTAATTTTAATTGTATAGATCTAGATCTAGATTAGTTCTAGATCCTATACATTGATGATTGGATAAATATTTTTTAGGTGAAACTGCTGTAATGCAAAAGTTATGGCTTTCCAAAGTTTGTTCTGCCTGTTGTGTCTTATTATAGAGTAAATAGTTCAATCATTACAATGAAGATATATATATGAATTGAATCTCACTTGATCTACAGCTGTTCGGAGTTGGCCAAGTTGGTGGACTAGCTGGCCATGGAATCTTAGGTGGTTCACTTTTGTACCAGCAACATTACGCTGCAGGTTCTGTTGATCAAGAGGCCATTACTTCGTTGAAAGTGAAAATTTCTGAGGTGGAAGTGGCTAACCGTTTTGAAATCCAAGACCTGAAGCGGAAATTGACGGAGTTGGAGGACATGTATCTCACTCAGTTCCGAGAATTAGGTAAGAGACCAACATGTTTATAATGCTTGTTGACATTTTTTGTTAGAACTGCTATTAAATCAAAGTGAGAATTCAACTCATTGCTGATTTATACGCTGTTTTAGATTGACACTTTTTTCTGGAAATTCATTACAGTAGCTGAAACCATCTTTTTGTGCATGTATACCAATTAGGATAATCTGGAGGCTTAGACATTAGATTGCTGTTACCATAAGTTGTTAAGTTTGCTGACAGCTCAGAGTAAATGTTTATACAATGATAATGTCAGCATCCAATGACCAATGAATGAATATCGTGCTGAGTGTCTTTTTGCAGCTCAGCTAAAGGGCAAGCTGTCATTATAAGTTCAACTACCCTTACCCTTTGGCTAATGGAAAGCTTCTTTTCCTTCTTAAATTTTTTTCTTTTACATCATGACATTTGTCTTGTGTTTTAAAAGGGGAATTGAGTAAGATGTCGGAAATACTGTTTTTGAGAAAATGCTCTATTGATTTTAAAGGTCTATTTCTTGTCTTTTTTTCTACATTTTAAATCCCCTAAAAACAATGAAAATAATCATAATAAGTATAAAATTATAACGATTTTTAAATTTTTTTGACGTTTCATAGTTTGAAAAATGTCTTGTTCAAAACAGCAACACATTATCAAGTGAAAAGAGCAACATCCAACTCATTCTTCCACAACGAGAGACATTTGCCCTCAGCACACATATCCTCTTATCTAGTTTACAACTTAGAAGTGTATCTTTTTCTTTTTTTGCCGTTATAATTTTTTTTACTTCTCGGACTTAAATAAATGTTTTACCTACATTTGCTGAGTAATGAATTTCGTAGATGTCTATAAAAATTTAAAAAAAAAAAAAATAATTTGTCTTTAGTCTTGCATCAGAGCTTTTCTCAACGAAAAAAATGAGTTGAAAGTCACTCATTTGACATTATATATTTTAAAAGTAAATGTTGATGATATTCTTTTACCTTCCCCAACTTTTAATTTTTTTAAATAAAAATTTCATTGAGACGGAATGTGTTCTATTTCTTTTCAAAGATGTAAGATTTTGGCAGTTTGTACCATGTTTTTTGGGTCAGTTTTTCTAAATATGTATTCAAGATTTTTCTTCTTCTGGACAACCGTAATAATGTCCTGTTCAAAATTTCAGTGGAAAACTTGACATCTTTTCTCCTAGTGGGATCGAAGTCACGATGCTGATTCCATTATTCTTTTTTTCATACTTCAATTTTACGCTTGGCCTGAATTTTTTGGCTCCTTCAAAAGCCCTTTGTGCCAGAAGTTTCCTTTGATTTTTTATTTCAGGTTGTGAGAAAGAGGAAGAACACCTAGGTTTTTTTTGTGTGTCATCTCAAAAGTTCCAACTTACTGTCATCATTTGGAAATATGCTTTGTAACAGGGGAACATTGTTGATTATTAACATGTTTTTACATGCTTCACGCTCATGGTTTATGAGTTGGAAGTAGCAACCTAAACCTTTAAAAGAAGATATTTTTCTCAGCCTCAAAACATAAATAAAGTTTCATAGAGTTACAAATATTTTTATGGAAGGTGTAAGTTAAACTTTTATTAATTTTAGATATAGAGGAAAAAAGAAAAATTAGACCTTAGCTTAAAATGGCCTTTTCTCAAAAAAGGAATTTTGGACTTTTGACTCGACCTGGACATGACACATAATGTAGAATAATTAAAGACAATTTTCACTGGTTTCTTTATTTGACCATTTATGAAACTTTGTAGCAACAACAAAAATTGTTAAGTTTTTGACGCCTAACTTAGATGTTGTAATTTTGGGGTCCCCAACCTGCTCAGATTTTCAAGAAGAAAGAAATAAATTGAATGTTCAATTGTGATGGAAAAATTTTAATTCAAGTACTTATTTTTATAAATTAATCATTTTACAGAAGCTGTGAAGAAAGAACTCGCAGCGGCAACTGCGGCTCGGTCTACATCGGCAAACGAGCTGTCAGGACAAGTTGATGACTTGGGCCTCCGATTGTCAGAAGTTGAGAACTCTGTGCACAGTTTCCATGTGGCTCGGCAAAAATACTTTATCAATTCAACCGATAATACGATGAATAGTGATCACAACAAGGCAGCTGCGGAAGATACAGATTATACTAGGATTGAAGAGGAAGCAGAACAGATGGTCATGGAAGATATAGGCTCTCAAGAAGAGGTTGTGGAGGAGGTCGTGGAGGAGTCTGTGAGTGGCGGCAAGGTAAAAGAGGAAAAGATCAAGAAAGGGAAAAAGAAAGAAGACAAGAAGAACAAGAAAAAAGACAAGGGCAAGGGCAAGAAAAAGGATAAGAAAAACAAAAAGTAAGAAATGAGATGAAAATCACAAAGTTAATTTATGGGGCAGTCAGTATAGGTGAGGCTCAAGCCAAAATTCGGAGAGAAAAAAACTTCTTGTTTTTAAAATATTTTTTTTTAAAGGGTTAGACCTTAACTTTATCTTTTCTTCATCTAAATATATTTTTTTAAGCATATAAAAATGTTTTATTACAACCAATTTTGCATTTAAAGGGCTGTAACTCAAAATTAGGTGCAGCAACTTGTGCCTGATTGCCTCAGATTTTGTCTCTTTACTGCAAGGCTTTGTGTCTGAAACACTTTCGTTTTCAAGATTGCAATTTGAAAATTGTATACAGACCATCAATACATCATTGATTATATGTGTTCTGTTTTAAAAGACATCTTATCTTAAATTCTGTTCAAGGTAATAAAAATCTCGACCTTGTACCTGCTAAGTTCAGACATCACTGCTCAGACTATCATTCTATGTTTGTACAGGAAATATAGCGTAGAAAAATATAAGATAGTAACAACTTGAATTCTTCTGCGTAAATTTTGCCTTTGTCTAACTTGTGAAAACTCTTTTTTAAAATTTTGTTGCACAATGTAGTCAGCTTTTATTTTGAATAACTATTAACTAGGCTTGTAAGGTAGGGCTCATCATGTCATAAGAAAGAACTTAAGAAGGTTGCAAATTTTCTTAAGGACACCTACAGTATTTTATAACCATTTTTTTTTCTGTAAGAATAACTATTGCTCTTAAAATGAATTTGGGTCTTAGTCCTTTCGGCGTCTTAGGCCTAATGAGTTTAACATTGCCCAAGCTTCTCTAGGATGCTATAAATTCAGTCTTAAGAGTATTGTTCCGACGCCTTTTTAAGTATTAACCTTTTTTTATGGCCATCTCAATGCTTGTTTTGAAGATCTCATGTTGGACATCAGGTGTGTTCCAGGACTCGGTGTTCTACCATTTACTGAAATGCTATTAATTGATTATTATCTGCACTGGTCTGTGAGACATGACGCTCTAATATTCTCAAAAACTTTCTGAAAAATAAAAAGCAAAGCTTTAGTTTTTTTGTTTTTTTTTCATATACTTAGATTTCAATGCAAGGTTACCTATTAACATCAGAAATGTGCACTACCATCACGTAAAGTTTTTCATTGTGTTGTATACAGTATAGATTTGTAAATTTAGTTGGGTACTCTATTTAATATTTTTTTTCATTTTTGTTCCCTCTACGTGTTTAGTTGTGTTAATTTAATTTCATGAAGTTTACCCTCTTTTTTTTCACTGTATTTGAAAAGCAAAATACGTGTATGTAAATCAGTATGTGATTATAATGAGACAAGAGTTTTATTTTAAAGAGTTTACCAGTTGAATAGCCAAGAAAGGCTTTGAAAAAAAACGAAACAAACCAATTTTAATTATACCTCTTTGTTTTCTTTTCTAGTTGCTTGAGGGCAACATAAAAACCTATTTTATCTCTCAGTTATACTAGAAAACGAAATGAAGAGTAATTTTTGTTTCTAAAAAACATAAGCTGCATTTTTAAGATATAAACAAGGTACCAAGATTTCTTGCTAGATGTGTTTATAGTGGACAACAAATTTACTGACTGAATTGGTCTCACCCCGATCAATCACTACCGCTAGTCTAATTATGTCTCTGTTGTATTTGTATGATGTTTACAATTAATACATGTACATAGAAATACTTTTTTTTAACTTTAAGATGTTGAAATTTAAGGACCTTTTGCTTTTGAAAGTGGCTGTCTTTAAATTTTTCGTTTCTTAAACTTTTAAAAAAATTTCTGTTAGTTCCTAATCTATGTCTTATCTTTGCTTTTGGTTTTTGTTTTATTGTTGCACCTGCTGCAATCAGCTGGCCTAGGTAAAACTAGCAGGCATTCTTATATTTTTGTCATGAATCATACAGCCAGTCCTTTATGAGTCCAAAAGTTTTCAAAAAGTCATTTTTTTTCCCTTTTCCTTCTATTTTTCATCAATAGAAATGTTATTTTCTTTACAGAGTAATGTGATAAATGCATTAAGTTTGTTTTAACTCTTGGAAGCTATGCTTAACAGCTTCAATCTACAACTGCACCTGAATGTCAAGCTTACAGCATCTGAAACTCATTTGGACTGGTTAGACTCATTAAGACTCTTGCAATAAAGCAAGTGATTAGTTTGAATTGGTCTTTGATTATGCTACACTTCCTCCCCCCCCCTTTTTTTTTATTTTTAAGACTTATTTAATTAAACTGATCTTTTTTTTCAAGGATGTTCAAACAAAAGATGACATACATTTATAATTATAAATGTGATAAAAAGTTGCAATATTTATGAATGTATATATGTGTAAAATAATCTATGGATTCTATGCGGGCCTTTTTTCCTCAATCCTTCAGTTTCAATCTACTTATAGATTCCCCCTAGAAAAATTACCCTCATAAAATATGCTTTTACATCTAAATACAGATGCATGTAATTCAAAGTTAAGCTTGGGTCCCATGGAGTTCAAAATATTTGGACTGGACTGAATGATTGCTGCTATCTATAGCAAGTTCTCTGGTTAATCAATGTCCAAACTTAAAAAAAAGACTGTAAATGAACACGTTGGATTTGAACACCTTTTCTAGTACAGTGGACCTTGGTTATAACAAAATCAATGAGGCTGAGCTATAACTCTGTTATAAACAAGGTTTTGCTACATCCAAATTCATTTTTCAGTTAATAAAAAATTTAAGTTGTTACGCGGTAGGAAGAATTCATGTGGAATTTCTAAGATTGATGCATCTACTTCATAAGAGTGTATCCTTGACACGCTGCACGGCTACGCTCTCCTCTACCTGTAGTACACACAATAGGCCTGGCCCAGCTACGCTGCCTTGGGTATTTGCTCGTACAGTTCAACTTGGCACAACTTAGCAAAATTGTTATCCCTTTTAGGTTAGAGTAGACTTTCATGCCCACAGCCTCGTTAAGCCTGAGGTCTGAGCAGGCCCTTGTTCGTTAAGGCAAAGGTTCAAATGCTATCACTTAATGAGGATAAAAAGTTTTACTGTAAGTCCCTTCTTTACGGCCAAGGTTTTGTGATGGCCTATGTTGTTACAATCGAGGTCCACTGTAATGGCACTCTAAATCTTGGAAAATCTATGCCAGGAGAAATTAATGCCAACAAAATTTTAATTTTATTTTCTTGTTTACCCTTTTGTATATATTTTTTACCCCGGCTGTTTACAAATAAATAAATTGCACTACGGTTGTTGAACTTTAAACTTGTTTTCAAATAAAAGGGCAGGTTTTGCCCAAAGCACGTGACTCTCGATTGTCAAGCGTATCTATAGGGTTTGCTTCAAGACTGTTGTGGATGTAATTTATGATTTGAAAAGAAAGAAACTGATACTGGAATAAAGTGTATGGTATGTGAAAGGTTTTATGACAAAATGCATAATAATAAGCCATTTTTATAGCACAAAGAAAAGGGGCTTAATTGTGTTTTTTTCTTCTTCTTTTTCTTCATATTTTTTTTCATCTCAGCAAATCGGCGGACACTACTACAAGTGATCATCATCTTTGAAGGAATAAAGAAAGCAAATATATTTTTTCCACATGTAATGTAAGTTTTTTTAAAATTTGATATACATGTAATACTTTTTGTCATAAGACCCTTCATGTAAAGGAAAAGAGAGTTAATTTTAATTCAACACTAATCTTCTAAATCACAAGAGTTTCCTAACCAAGTAACTTTCTGAATTCACAGAGGATTAGATCACTCTAGATTACTGACAGTGATTATGTTTGACTGCCTATAGCCGGGTACTCATTGAACGCCTGAGTGTGACGAGGAAATTTATGTAAAAAGCCTTTGTCTCCCAAAGTGAAAGTCTATGAACAGCTGCTGAGGCAGAGCTTGTACACCAGACCTATTGATCCAAGAGGCAAGTACAGTGGAATCCTAATAAATTCATTACATAGGGACCGCAAGAATGTTTTGACTTTAACTTAAGTAGATTCCACTGTATTTACCACTAGAACACGACGTTCCACGACGTAGAAGAAAAATCATGGCATCGATGATTGAAATATAGGTTGAACTCGAATGATTATGGAAAGCTCGACATACATGTATTTATTTCATTCTATTTAATGTTTTTTTATGATCATTAAGATATGACCATTTTTATGGAAATGGCCAAAAGATTTCTATAGTCTAGGCACTGGTTGTCTGACAAAGCTTTTTCAAGTAATAACAACAAATATATATATCTTAAAAAAAAAATTGAGATGTGGAACAATTAAAATAATGTGTCATTCTAGCATACTGTCAAGATCTTTCAATTTCAGTACCCATAGTCAGGCACTGTTATGAAAACTTTTATGCATGAGTAAGGCGAGGACATTGTGCAGAGATCTTTTGTCCCAAGGTCAAGCAAAACATGTTGAGTGTCATGTCAAGGCTTGAAACCCTGTTCCAAAACCTGAGTGGCTCATAGTAATACTAAACTTCTGTATGGACTACTACCAGCTGTGTTTACTGTACGTTCAACGCTTCCGTGAAGCAAGTTTTCTGAATTTTGTAGAACTTCCGATTTTCATTAGCTCTAAAACAGAAAGTGTCTCAAAAGTTAAAGAACTCACCCTCCCCCCGCCAAGGTTTAGATACATCATGTACTTGTGCTTGTAGAGTTACATTGTATGGAGTTTTGTTTGAACTGAGAGTGATAGAAAACAAAAGTGATCTAAGGTGTTTTCTGGAAATAGCTCTAACTATTAAGCACATCTGGAGGTCGGAAAATAGCTCTAACTATTAAGCACATCTGGAGGATCAGTGTCAGGCCTCACATTTTCTTTGATATCTCCAAAGTTTCTTGCTTTTTGTGTAAGAGCTGCTTGCATCCCTGTAAACTGTAAACTGCACCAGGAGCTATCAGTATCAGAATGACCAGGCGGTGGTTCACAGAAAAATGTTTAAATCAAATTTTCGTTTTGAGTGAAAGCCTTCTCCAACTTTTCAACGCATAAGAGACACATTCACGAAAATCACAAGTCAGGGAGAGCGCCTTACAAACACAGATCCATTATACTCGTATAAATTAACCGTTTTACTACAAATACAACCTATGTACATGAATCAGTTTTGAAATGAAATAGGCGTATGTTGGAGTTCAGAAAATCTAGAGCCGTAGTTTTTTTGTTTTTTTTCAACTGGGGCATAAATGTTAAAAGTAATTTTATAGGAAATATTTTATAAAACCAAGCAACATGATTGTTTCAAATTCTGACTTTAGTCCTATCTACTTAGCTAGTTTAACACAAGTAATTCGAAAAGCATAGAGCCTCCCATAATTTAATACAATGTACTTTAATAGACAATATACCAAAAAGATATACAGTACTATTAAATATTACTATTTTAAACAAAGAAACACTTAAGTCGTAAATACATAATTCTTTTTATCATATTACAGGTACACCTAAAAAGGTTTATTATTATTATAGTATTTTTATACCCATCTTCAAGTGATAAAAGGAAAACATTTATGGTATAGTACTCTAGTGTAGTTTTTATTTAGCAATTACGAAATACATGTACCACTAAAATAGACTAGTCAAGATTTATCCACAATAGTTGATAAATACGTGAACGAGTCAAGTTGTTTCATAAAAAAAAACCCACATGAAAAATTATGTACCGTAGTTTTGAGAAGGAAAAAATCGACTACCAGCTAGCCTAGCGAAGGAAATTTACGAAAGAAAAATGTGTGTTTTTTAAAAGTGTCTATTACATCGTGCGTCAGTATTTAAATGTTACAATCGAAACATGCTTACTGAGAGTCTCTCTCTCTCTCTCTCTCTCTCTCTCTCTCTTTCTCTCTCTCTATCTCTCTCTCTCTTCTCTTTCTACGCCATCTGTTTACCGTCCGCTTTTTTCTCTCATATTTTCATTCTTTCTAATTATAATGTATGTTCTTCTAATTCTATTTCTCTTTCTCATTGATCTCTCTCTCCCTACTTTCGATTTCTTGACATGCACCAGGCAGTGATAAAACATCGTCACCATAATTATTGTTTGTGCTGATGGACGATAACTGTTTAGAAATAGCAGTGAAAAGAAAATGAGAGTGCAATGTAATGTAAATATGATAGTGTTGAAGTATTTATTACATAGAAATGATTAAACTCGATACATTTATCAGCCGATAAAGATACAGGACAAAGTTTTTGTCCACCATCATTTCGACAGATCTTCAATGAAAATTTTGGACTGTTTCTTAGTTTTAACTTTAAGCATAGTTTTTTTTACATACAGTTAAAAACACAGTCATATTCTATAGTGTGATTTTTAAATGACACTTCATGGTAAAACCTTTAAAAAGTCTTTTTTTTTCATGTTTAGGAGTATAACTATAATTATACCGTAGTGAAATACTTTGTTAATCAAACGGCACAATTGAGAGATTTTTGTTTCAGACTCACATAGAAAGGCAATGGTTCTTACCGTATTGTACGTCACAACTTGGGAAATACCAATCTCTTGCGCCTTACTTCTTGCAATTTGCGCATCTTTTTGTGTGGCATGGTAGGACAAATGTACACAGCTTACAATTTAATTATAAAAAGCTCATATACATGTATGTATATTGATAAGTAAATACATGTAAGTAATTGTAACAAAATAAACAAGTACAAAACTTCTCAATGCAAAAACATTTCCGGTACTAAATGTGTATACATGTGTGCATGTATTTTATAAGTGTAATAGGTTTTAATATCAGGATGATAATAGCAAAATGTAAAAAAAATTTCATTCCAAATTTTCCTGAATCTATCGGTCCCTCTTGTTACGTTCTACAAGTCTGAGAGTGAAGTCTTCTGGTGCGCATGTCATTCCAAACTTTGCTCGAATTTCCGGCAGGGCTCCTTCTTCTGCTGGCATAACCTTGAATCTTTGCAACAAAGAGGAGAGATAAAGAAATAACTCCATTTTAGCCAACGCCTCGCCTATGCACACACGTTTACCCATTGAGAAAGGGACAAAGTATTCAGGCTGCACGAGTGCTCCACTCTTGTCAAAAAACCTCTCCGGGCGGAAAGTTTGCGGGTCGCCCCACAATTCCTTGTCCCAAAGCACAGAATCGAGGCTAGGAATAATGACACTACCTTCTGGAATAATGTAACCTTTGACGTGTATATCACTAGCTACGACGCGCTGAAAGCTAAAAGGCGCTATGCTGGCAAGCCTTTGAGTTTCCATAATGACAGCTGTGAGATAGGTCAAGTAAGGGCGGTCGGCCATCTCCGGCAAGCGATGAGTTCCGACTACCGCTTCAATCTGACTGTAGAGTTTATCCTGCTCGTGTGGATGGTGTAGTAGGAAGAGCAGACACCACATGATAGTGCTACCTGTTGTTTCGGATCCGGCAGCGAAGATATTTTTAATCACTGCATTCAGATTCTCGTCGTTAAGCGTAGTGTTTAGGCTTGTCTTTTCGTTAGAGCCTTTACTATTTGAGCATGTATCTCGCACGTGCATTTGGTGTAAGTAAGCATCAATGAAATCTGCAGGTTCTTGGCTCGGGTCAAAGTTGGCTTTGTGTCTGTCAATAACAGGATTGACAAAGATGTCACTGACGTCAGAAGTGTTACGCTGTAGCTGTCTAGCCTGAAATAGGTCACCTGGCAGATGTCTAAGTACGGGGAGATGATTCAGCAATGCCGTCCCACCAATTTGCGTGACTATCTTTGAGACCAGGCCAACCATCTGCCGGAAGAAAGGGTCGTCATGTTCAAACTTCCGGCCCATGATGATGGAACAGATGACATTGGAGATGCTGACCCCCGTCAAGACCCGAATGTCACTTGGTCGGCCACCAAGTTTGCCAATCTCCTCAAGATAAACGTTAACCTCCTCCCTGATCTTGCTTGCCATGATATTCTTGCCCATCCCAAACGTTCTCAAGATGGTCAGAGCGGCAGTTCGTTGTTCCTTCCACACCCGCCCTGAGGCGTTGATGATTCCCTTGTTGTACTCGTCAAGAACAACAGCCATGAGTGTCTTTGGTCTCACAGTTACTAGGTCTGCATGGCGAATCAAAACCTCCTTCAACAACGGGTAACCGTTGAGCACCACTACATGTTTGCCACAAAAGTCAAGGCTAAAGATGTCACCACATTCTTGTCTCCAGCGAAGGAAAGTTCCCCTTGGGTCTTTGCGTACCATCAGAAGGTGTCCGAAAAAGGGCCAAGGGCGGGTAGGGTACGGAGGGATGTTTGCTTTGTTTAGATACCGAGGCCTGGACGATCTCCACAGGTAAAAACAAACTAGACCCAGCAGCAGAAGAACAAGACTTCCGGTAGCACTTACACTGTTGATAACTGCACTGACAGTATCCATGGTAACAGCAGAAGCGTTCCAGGTCATGGTGAGAAAACCGCTAACAGCTAAAGCCATCTTGCGCCTACTTCTTAATCTCGCTTTTTCTTTCCTTTTCAAACTACATATGTATCTTGCATTAAAATCTGCATTCTGCGACTGAGCGTTCAACCAGGACAGTTGAAACTTAAAAAGGTCTGTAAAATAGAAATGTAAAAAAAAAATGAAAATAACGAGAGGGAAAAAATGCAGCTATTTATAACACGGTTACAAATACAGTATAAACAAATTTGTGCATGTGGCATATAACCTGCTATAGCTATATATCATCATCATCATCAGGTGCCATGCCTGGAGCAGGCATTGACGGTCATAGCTATATATATAAATCCTTTTTCCACTGCAAATAAGAAGTTCGCCATTTATATAATTACATTTATACAATACAAAGTCTTATCTATCATGCAAGAAGTATGCGAAAATATAAACGGCAAAGTTTTTAGTAATTATAATCATCATACTACATGTATTACAAGTTCATTTAGGAAAAAGAAAATGTAAATTGTACATGTAATGATGTATTGTAATTATGTGATATGTGCCTACAACACCCTGCTTATGGGTTAAAATTGGCCTTCAAATGTATTGGTCTGCTGGGACATCAGAGGCTCTGCTCTTGTGGCGACACAGTTACACTGAGGAACGAAGCTCAACTTTCCGAAAGGGATTAATATAGTGTATAAAAATGAAAAAAAATATCCCAAGACGATAGTTGTAACGATAACATGATTTTAAAATTAAAGTACATGTACCTTGATAAAAGACTAAGATAAATTTTTTTCAAAATACAGTTTACGCCAACAGTAAGTCAATTTTTTAAATGAGGTATATATTTTAGCTCTAAAAATATTGACAAAACAAGTGAGCTGTCGGCTTTACGCCTTCGTCAGACAAAAATAAATACATTAAAAAAACGTGTAAGACACTTACATAAATACGGACAGGACTAACAGTAAAATATAACAAATATAAAATATGAATGATGAGATAAAAATAAAAAAAACCCTAGAAATCTAGATATAAATCTATCTGCATAGATTAAAAAAAATAAGAAGAAAAGGAAAAAGGGGGAGGGGGAGGGGGTACTAGGGGAAGGGGCATGAGGATCCACGGAATCGTAACTTAATTACATAGTGAAAGAAATGAAAAGAACTATCAATGAAAAACGAGAATTATTTAAAAAAAATAAAGAATGTATCTGACGAAGGCGTAAAGCCGACAGCTCACATGTTTTGTCAATATTTTTAGAGATAAAATATATATACCAGTACCTTACTTAAAAAAAAAGACTTGCTTATCCACTCAGCTCTACTAAGACTCCTGTTCAATTTTTTATGCCAACAGTAGCAGTACAGTAATAGTAGTAGCAGTAGAAGTTGTAGTAGTAGTAGTAGTATTATTAGTAGTAGTTGTAGTAGTAGTAGGAGGAGTTAATAGTAGTTTCGAAGCAGCAGCATTAGAATCATCATCATCAGCAGCAGCAGCAGTAGCAGTAGTAGTAGGGTCTAGTAGTAGTTGTAGCCGAAGCAGTAGTAGTAGTGGTATTAGTAGGCCCATAGTACCAGACGTAGGAGTAGTAGTAGTGTGCTGGTAGTAATAGTGGTAGTAGTAGTAGTAGTAGTAG
>BMAT01005532.1:523943-545725 GCA_019649035.1 Elysia marginata | reverse complement strand
AGTAGTAATAATAATAGTATAAGGCTCAGTGGTTAGTGCGTCTGACTCGTGATCTATCGGTTGCGGGTTCGATTCCCACCCAATGGCATGACGCATGTTGTAATTGTCTTATGAAAGCAACTTTTCCATACTTTCCTCAGTCCACCCGCCTGTAAATGAGTACTGCCTAAAAACAGTGCATGAAATTTCTAAAATGTTAGTATTTGAGCGCCTAACATGCTGCAGTGCTCTGAAATATTGGTTGAATTTGTTTTAGTGTGTATTGACCTGCTGGGGAATTAAGTCTTGAGACTTCCTTCGGCGGTGGAAGACTATAACCATATTTTTTTACTGTAGTCATTAATATTATTATTATTATTGGTCTGCTGGGGCATTGGGGGCCTAGATAGCTCAGTAGGTAGTGGCTTCGCTCCGTGGCCAAGAGGTCGCGGGTTCGAAACACAGCCGAGCACAGTCCGGGCCTCTACTGGTTGGGTCGGTGTCAGTATAATGTGACCGGCTGAGGCTAAGTCATGGTATCCCCGCTAGTCTCTGGGTGGCAGCCCGTAAATTGTCATTGGGACCCAAGCCCTGAGAGCACCTTTGAAGTGGAATTGGGCTTGTAAAAATACACTTCAATCTTCTGGGGCAATAGTGGCGCTGCTCTGTGGCGACACAGTTACGCTGAGTAACGAAGACAAATTTCCCGAAAGGGATTAATATAGTGTACAAGATTATCATCATCATCATCTTCATCACCATCATCATCGCTCTTTTATGATCGTTGAAACTTTCTTTGTTGTAATCAACACAACAATATGAAAAATAAGATAAGTATTGTCAAGTTCAAGCCATGGCAGTGTTGAACTTACTCAGTTTTTTTAATCTTTGTGTGTGGTCAATAGGTCCATAACCCGCTGTACTTGAGCCTTCAACCCTCCAACAAGCACCTGGCCGAGGGCTTGGTCAGTCTACTAACGGTCAACTTCTGGTTCAGACTCACCATGATCACCCAGGAAGAACTGAGACATGACGGCTTCCACAGAACTTTCCGGTAAGTGACTCTCAACTGTAGTTTTTGTGTTAAAGATTAAACAATTTGTTTTATTAGCTGCTGACCTTCTATGAAGTCATAAGATACAGCGGTTTGTAATGGTTAGTCGCAGAAATGGCGTTATTTAAAAGCTTTTTTCATCCTGTCGGTTACCAAGGCGATTTCTGTGTGATTTGTTTTCTGCTATCAAGGAGGGCGGTTTTTATAAATAACTTGACTTTAATTTACTTCTCAAATTCTCTATCGCTTTGGGTTTTTTTTATCGTATCAGTATTGGAGTGGGCTTTAGATGAAGTCACTAGAATGTTTAATAAGTTACCTCATCTGTTTCATGTGTCTATGTACCAGTGCAAACATGCTTTGATTATTCTGTTGAGCTCAATATTTCACAACGATCATATTCTCTGAGGTAAACATATTTATGTAAAAGTAAAAAATTGGTCTCTTTAAACATCAAATATCAACATCAAGATCATGTTTGATGTATTTTACCTTTTTTTAAACAAAAATTCTTAGTTCAGGTGGTCTGCATTGATCAGGTTGATTCACGTTGGATGGAGATTTTTAGGCAATCAGAGCTCATTGTTTTCATGTTTTCGGGTTTACACTGGCATTAGTTAACCTTTCCACTTTGTTTCTATCTAATTTCTTGCTCTTTTTACTGTTTACATTTATGACATTTCAGTCTCAGACTCTGATTCAATATTCTAAAACGGAAGCAAAAAATGTCAAATTTCCCCTGGAAAATGTTTTGAAATTAATTAAAGCTAACTGAAAAAAATAATAATAATTTTATATTGTCCTAGTGTCTGAGTATAATGAGTTGGTTTGATTGGCGACATTGCTAAGCTAGTTAACAAAGACTGAATGCTTCCGATGAATGCTTGGTGAGTTAAATTAGATTTCGCATATATGACAAATCTGTTCGTTATAAATAATTTGTTAAACGTTAACACCATTTAATCCCTTGGTTTTTTATTTTCCTTCCAAACTATTTTTTACAACGTGTAATGTTATAAACGTTCTAATTACTGGATTGCTCAGTATGTTGTTTCAAATTAACTTTATGTATGTCGAAAGTATGAAGGCTCCTCTTTTTCCTTCGTTTGAAATGGTTTTACTTACATGACTTATTGCCTTTCATGTCTTACTCTTCGACAGGGTTGGCTCGGCAGCCTCTCGTCTCTTCCCTGAAATATCTGACCACTGTTGTCTGTTCTGGGCGAGATCCTCTCGTCTCTTCCCTGAAATATCTGACCACTGTTGTCTATTCTGGGCGAGATCCTCTCGTATCTTCCCTGAAATTTTGTGTCCACTGTTGTCTATTCTGGGCGAGATCGTCTCGTATCTTCCCTGAAATCTGTGGCCAGTGTTCTCTGTTCTGGGCGATGTCACTCAGGTGGTTGAGGTCGTATTGGTGCCTCATTTGAATTTCATTGTCTTCTTGTTCTGAGAGGTCTTGGTTTAGGACAACTTGTATTATTTAAACTTTTCTCTTTGGGGAAAGAAGTAACCAGTTATCACTTTGTTGGCAGGGATGGTTTGCTTCCAAAGAAACGATACTGATATTTCCTTTCTTCGTTTCATCAAGGACTTTGATCGTTAGATCAATTGTCAAATGTATAATATATGCTATAATTATTGCCTTTAGTTTCGTTTTAAATTGAATAACAAAACAAAAATTTTACGAAAAATTTTTTTTAATATAGTTGAAGTGTGTTCTATACTTCCTACCGACAGATTTACTTATGTTTGGAAATTTAATGCAGAGATATTTATTGGAAGTTTTAAAGTAAAAAGATTAAGGCAACTTTTTCCTATATTCTTTATGCAGCGAATTGACAGAGGACGGCAAATGGACTATTGAGGACGAGGTTTTCGTATCGAAGGGCGCGTCTCAAGCAACACTGAATGCCACAATGGCCATGATCAGCGGGAACACATCTAAAATCTTCGTCCTGCATGCCACTACTTCTTTGACACGAAACATCTTTCTTACAGCTCGCAATATACTTCCCAGGGAAAATCGCTTTGCTTGGATTATCACCGAAAATGCTTACACCCGCAATGAGGAGCTCCTTCAAGATTTTCCTCTAGGCACAAAAGCTTTTCTAGTGAACCACGACGTGCGATCAGAGGAGCTGTTTCGAGATACGCTGGATCTTATAGCAGAAGCAATAACCGCAATTGGGGACCACGAGGAAGAGAACGTGAAAGGTGCCGCAATAACGGACGCCCCGGCCCAACATAGTCTCATCCACTCCAGGTCTTACGTCTCGCCCTCGTATACGTTCCCATCTTCTTCATCAACACCATACAAAACTTCAATTTTCCGCGAAACTTCATCAAGTATATCGCCATCTTCATTGTCACACTCATTAACTCCTCGACCACGTCGGCGGCGAGAGAAGCCGGAAGTTCGCGACTGCTGGTCGAACAGAGCAGACGTCCAACCGCCCCACCATAATACAGTTTATAGGTGAGCTTGTATGCTTAGCAGCCTCCGAAAACAGAACTCTGTATCCAATTAAAATGTTTAGTTTTAGTATTTACAAACATGAAATCTTTTTGCTTAACAAGATTTAAAACACTTCCTAATTTTAAAAGCAACCAAATTTTTTTTCATTTTCATATTTGAACTCTGATCGCTCTATGGCAGTAACAGAAATCACACCACCATCTATTAACCTTTTTTATCTATTATTTTTTTTTATTTATTAATTTTTTTTCTTAAAACTTATAAGCCTCTGATACCAAAGGCACTCTACGATGATTTTTCTATTCCATTCCATCGACACAAGTAAAGTTTTACTTTCATTCAAGCTGTAAAAAAACGCAGCCAGGCAATTTCACTCGACGTGGCCGCTGTGGGGCTGCGCCTCCCGATAACGGGACCGAGCACTGACTAACGTTTTACTTCCACGCTTCTTTAATCAAGGCAACTTGTTTTATTTCTTGACAATAGTCTAGAGGAGAAGTTTGTTACGTGAAGAGCAGTATCGCGAATTTTTTAGAACTATTTTCGTCACCAAAAAGATTTTGTCCGAAATATAATTTTCTCCAAACGCTCTAGTTTTGTATAGATATTTATGTCACGTTGATATTATATGCGATTTAAAGAACTAGAATGAAGAAAGTTGAAAAGCGAAAGCAGAATGCGTAGAAACTTAAAGAACAAAATGTGGGTGGAGAAAAATAAAAATAAAGGTAGAGGAGAATTAGATAGGAGAAAAACAACGACGTCAGGGACACTAAGATGAGGAGGAAAAAAACACTCTCCAAACAATTCGCTTCAGGCCAAAGAGGAAACAAAATAAAACCGTCACAAGAGAAATGTTTGCATTCAGAGTTCAACAATGAGCAAAAAGGTGGTGTCATGATAGAAAACATGAATAAATAGGATAAGGAGGTTATGTAATTACCGCCCCTGGCAGCAAGGCACTCTCCATCAAGGAAAACTTTGGCTCGCCTGGAATCTCTGGGGCTTTTGGCAATGCCGTGTGTCTTCTTATGAGTATCAAGAGAATCTTGAAAAAAAGGCGAGAATAAGGGAGGGGGAGATTAGAGGCTGGGTTGATGAATGTGCTGTAGATGGAGCAGATAAAAACACAAAATATGAAGGAGACAATGTGGACCAGGCGATATCAACGGTCTATTTTCAATGAAAATAAAGCCACGGGAGAAAAATGCGATAGAGAAAATCAAATAAAACTACACAATTTTTAAAACTGCAGCATTCCTGAATCGATGATGTTCATCTGCTTACATAAATTAATGTAATATAGATGTTTCCTTTGTTTTGTTTCCATGTCCCGTTGCATCTTTGTATCGTTACTCGCTTGGCTAGTTGCTCTTCAAATGTCAGTGCATAGTTTGCAGCAGATCTCAATGATCTTACTCCTATCTAGAGGAAGAAGATTGATAAACTTAGGTAATCTATATTGTTTCACGCTCATTCAGTTTCCCGAAGTTCCCAACTCAAGTTTGCTGGGGGATGATCATTTTACCTGCTTGATCTTTTACTTTTGTTTCCAGTTTATGCAAGGCCACTGTTAGAGATCTGTAATTTTACTGGAATTTTTTTTACTCTCTAGGGTTACCTTTCAATATCCAACGAACAAGCCAAAGAAAATCAGATGGAAATAGAAAATGGTGTTTTATTTTAGAAACGACAAAGAAAGGCACGATGGACAAGAAACGAGCTTTGTTGGCATGATAAATAAAGAAAAACTTTATAAACTGACATCGTCTGAGGATATCAGTCTCGTTTGTTGTCTTTTGTAATACAAATAAAAACATTTACACACTTATAACCACGGCCTTCTTCATCTCTGCAAGATATAGCATAATTGTTTACCCATCAACATTAGAAGTTAACAATCAGGGCAGAAGACATTCTGCTGTTGCATTTTTTGCCACTTAGAGTATAGCGATGGAATGAGAAGGATCATAGCTGCTTAAGGAATTATAGCAGTAAACAATAATCATTGTATTGCAGGCATCGGGATCGAACATTTTTTTTTCGTAAAGTATATTCGATCAATGCATAGAAGACTAGACGTAAAGGCGTGCAATATAAAAAATTAGATTACATCGATGATTGATATATCGAACATTCATACAACTAGATGTTATCCGATGGTAGCATTATAAGTCAAGGGCGGCTAAAACTTTTTGACAAAAATTGTTTCTTCCAAAGACGTTTTCTAAACCACAGACAATTTTATCATAGCTCTGTAAAATTTCAAACTAGTATTATATTCATTTTAAAAGATAAAAGGATTTTTTTTCTTTTATTGAGAGGAGATACCTGCACGAATTCGTTCCATTTAGAGTATTAAACTAAAAAGAGTTTGCATTATTGAAGAAATTTAAAGATAACATTGAATCATGACAAGATAAATTGAAACATTTGTTGAATAAAACTTTACGCGAAAAAATAAAAGTACACAAGCGTCTTTTGAATGAATTTTACAACTATTTGAGATTGATAAAAACGAACATATTTTATTTTCACCCCTCAAGTAATGTTTCACGGCTTTTGAATTTCAGGATAAGCTACGCAAGTGTTTAAATCAAAATACCTACATAACTGAACGTTGTTATCGCAATCGTTTGTGTTTAATATTATGCTGCAGTGTGCAAGTTGTTGCTGCAAAAAAAAAGAAGAAAATTGACTTTCGTTTTAGCTTTTTTTATCTTGATTCGAACAAGAGGCTAAGCCGTCTGAAATAAACTTAAGTAGCAGAAAAAGACAGCCATAAACATATTTATCCGTTGCAATGAGCTTTCAAAATGATAATGCGTAAAATTAAAGTGAGAGAAGAATGGGCTAAAAGAGAAACAAAAGGAATGTCATGGAACTTACAAAAATGGAACACTAAGACGGGAAAAATTTCAAAACTATAATATTATATTATAGCATTTGAGTTTAAAGCAGACGCAGTGAGAGATTGGTTGGTTGTTTGAATTTTAACGTCTTTTTTCAACTACAAGGTTATATCAGAGACGGCGTTTGGGACAATTGAAAGCGTGCTGCCACACTGTGATGTACGGAGCGCTGCGAACATCACACCCAGTTACATTATCCTGACACCGGGCCGACCAGACTTAGCACTAAATCCATAATGCCAGACACCAGGCGGATCAGCTACTAATACCAATTTTAAAGTCCTTGGTTTGACTTGGCCTGGGATCGAACCCGTACTTCCCGATCTCTCGCAGTGAGAGATACAGACAAAGAAGTGCAAAGAGATGGATAGAGCGGTAGAGAAAATGGAGAGAGATATTGAGAGAGAGAGCGAGAGAGAAAGAGAGAGAGAGAAAGGGAGAGAGAGAGAAAAAAAAGAGAGAGAAAGAGATTGGCATAAGAAAATTTGCAGCATAAAATATAGAGGAGCACAGAACAAACGTAACAGGGCTAGATATTGCTTACAGAGATGTAAAAAACAAAGTAAACAACAAGCTGCATCACATCCCTAGCATTAAATGTATATTTTTTCAATTTTAAGCAATAATGTAGAGGCTTTTCTCACACACGCTCCCTAATCAAAGACAACTTTTTTTAGCCACAAGCCCGGCAAGTGTCTTGTAAGAAGAGGATGAGAAGCGTGAGAGCCGATTGTCATCTTCATCTTTCATAATATCTCCAACTCTTAGATAAGATCGCAGCCATCAGAAAGATTATAGGCTCCTTAGCATTTCTCGCCTATCTCTTTTACATGGCCCAACGAAGAAAACATGCCTGAGCGTGTTTTTTTTATATAGAATCATTGACATGCTCTCATGACGTCAGTTGAAAAATAAAATTCTCGTTACACAGCAAGGTTGGTTATGTACACAAATTAGGTTGCTTTTTTTATTCCGATTATGAATTTAGGAAGTAAATAATTATAAACGTTGAATGATGGCTATAATTATTATTGAAAAAGAACCGCTTCCTATAATAACGGGAGATGTATTTTAAGCTGTATCACGCTTAACTATGTCATTTTTTACTTTAGAAATACATACCTGTAATTTGAAAAAGACTGGTTTCAGCTATTTAAAAAATTTGGTCATATATCATAGCCTTAAAAATTCCAGGTTGTTTTAATTCTTTAAAATCTCTTCCATTGGATTTTTGTTTTATTATTAAGAATTTGAATGAGTAGAATGTTGAGTTGAAATGTGGTAAAGTCATAATTATTCTATCATTGTGGTCGCAAGTTTCAACTTATTGCGCTCAAACCTAATATAGAGGCAGTATTTAAGGATTAAAGTTACTTGTAATATCAATTATATACGTACTTTTACCAAATCTGTCTTGTCCATAAAAATAGAACACCTTAAGCAATACATGTAATAATTCATCATGTTGTGATCATCGGACACAATTTCGCACAGTAAAGTTTAGTTTAAAGTTAGCAATCACTATAATATTATAAAGCACTAAAAATTAAAGAGATAAGTGCATTGAGATACTAGGTTATTCGATGAGTAAAAAAACCAAAGAAATTTATGAAAAAAAATTGTTTATACACTATTTACTAAATTTTTAACAATAAAAAGTTTAGCGAATGAAACAAGATCGGAAACAAGGTTAGAAGAATTAGAATCAAGGAGATGAAAGACAGGAGGAAAGACAGACATGGAATACACAGAAAAAATAAAAAATAAATCAATGAGTAGACGATAATATATCATTCAAACAAACTTCCGGATCGGTGACAGAATCCTTCCACATTCTGTGATATAAACGTCGAGCTGAATCTATGTCAGTGTGTCGCCGTGTGTGATCAATCAATGGATAAAATTACTTTTTCAACAGCGCATTGAGACATTGAGGGAGCAAGACAAAAAACATCTGAAAATTTTAAGATGGGGTCAGAAAGAACTAGATCTATACCTGTTGGGAAAGAAGAGGATGAAAATGTTTAAGAGTCGGAGATAAAGATTCATCGACCAGTTTACTAAGATTTAAAGTTCATTTTTCAAGAGCAAACGAGAACGCTGTGTTTGGCTTTGAAGAATAGATTTTAAAAGATTTTTATTGAAATACATATTGGGTCATACAACAGTGTGTAATGGGTTCACGGTGCCTTTTTACGTGTTCACTAAAACGCAGATAATGTACGAGTATGTTTAGCTTTTTTGAGCATTGTTTTTTTAACATGACGTAAACAAGGAGGGTCAATCAAAGACACCGAAAACATGCTTTGTGCTGTGTATGACTCTGTTTATAACTTTAGAACTACATGTAGTCCATTCCCAAGACTGCAATGATATTTTTTCTTTCAGTTTCTACCAAATCCCGCTTCAGGTATGTTAAAGTTGAAAACCGTTCAATGTGCATTTCCAGAAGTGAAATATTCTGTGGATATACCATGTTTAGTAATTCAAACCAAGACTGAGACATCGACCATCCTTTCATCTTACTATGTTTTTTTTTCCTTTAATTTTTTTTCTCTTTCTTGTGTGGTTGCACTTTAAGAAATCGAAGTTTGATGAGGGTTAAGGACAAGCTTGTTGCTACCTTAACTTGTTAACTGTGTTTGAAACACGGGCTAGAGGTAGAGAAAAGAGAGAGAAAGAGGGGGAGGGGGAAGAGATAAAACTGGTCAAAGAGCTGCAGATGAAGACGACGGCGCATTTCTACGTGACATCCGGCGGGATTTGCATTTGCCTGTACAAGAAAAAAATCCCCTCAGCATAAACCTTATTTTTTTGCTTTCTTGTAATTCCCTTGAAGCTTCTTTGGGTTGCCCTTTTTTGTTTACTTTCTTTCGATTACTTTTTTTCAGCGCCGTTATACTTGTTCTCCTAATCTTTTCGAAAGATTTTAATTCCGATTTTTTAATCGATGGATTGATTTCATCCGCTGGCTAAAAAAATCATTCAAATTATCAATTATTTGTAACAGCCTTTATAGCAGACTGAAGGCTATCACCTCGATCCCCCCCCCCCATTTATTTCATTTAATGTTGAGAATAATATATACTTGTTCTTTTTATGTGACCGTTTCCTTTTTTTCTTAAAAGAGAAGGTGCACACTGCCAAAGTGGCATCGTCCAAGTACTAAGCTTCATTCTGTTGAGATACAGGCGAGGGCGTCAGTACCCTAATCAGTCGATTTTATCCGTTGCCCCTGGCAAGTTTTGACCACTGAATAACTTAGTAATCTTCCAGTGCTAATGATAAGCTGAGGATTCTTTCATCGAAATGGGAGAGAGATTTTCGAATTCCACAGTCATGTAAGGAAACTTTCATTCCTGGAAGATTCGAGTTATTTTTTTCAATTCTCTCTTTTTGGATGTAAAAACTTTTAGAACTTAGATTTATCTTTTTCTACACTTATTCTCTAAATGGATGTTGACTTCCTTTTGTTTCCTTCCCTCAATCTGGTCCCCCGCCTCTCATGCATTTGTTTGTTTCTGGGTATGTTTTTTATACTTTATACACCTGTATCAGTTGTTGGTTGTTTCGTTTTGCTGGTTTCCACTCCCAAACTTCTTCTTCTTCTTCTTTTTCATCTTCTTTTCTTCTTCTTGTTCTTCTTCTGTTATGCTGTTTTATTTGATCGTTATAAAAAATTCCAGTTTGCAACCAATTGACAGAAAGAGTTATTGTTTGCCTCTAACGCTTCTTCATTTTTACATGTATTCTCTGTGCAGTGCCTTGCTGAAAAAGAGTATCTACGGGCTTACGGGTTTGATTTCCTTTGACGATGATGGTTACATGAACATTTCCAAGTTCCGTGTTCGTAATCTGGTATCTGACGGCCGCCAGAGCGTATGGCAAGATATTGGATGTGTGCAAGGAAAAGAGGTCAGGCCATTCGGCATCATTTGGCCTGGAGATGCGCAAAGTCTTAAGGTAGGCCTCAATTTCTTTAATATGTAGGAAAGAATTACTATACTACTCTTACTACTACTACAACTACTACTACTACTACTACTACTACTACTACTACTACTACTACTACTACTGCTACTACTACTACTAAAACTGCGACTACTTCTACTACTACTACTACTACTACTACTACTACTACTACTACTACTACTACTACTACTACTACTACTACTTCTACTTCTACTATTAACAATGATGAAAACAACAATAACAACAATATTATAATTATCAATAATGCTAATGGAAACAATAATAGACGTTTTATTAAACAGAATTTGAACATAGTAAGAGAAGAAGTTGATATCGACACTTTTGCGTATAGTTTGGTCTCAGACCGTTACCCTCACAACGAAACGGCCGAGAGACCAGCAGGAAGATCAAAATTGTTTGCAGCGATTGTAGGCTGAAAAGATAGTCTCAACCTTCGATTTTCCAGCACGTGGTTAATCACCATAGTGTATGTCACAACTAATATTCATAGAAAGTTTTTTTCGTAACACTAACTTTTGAGACAAATTTCTCTGTAGTTCTTTTACTGCGCAGTGAGTAAGAATGCAGCACTAAGTTAAGGTAAAGAAACTGTTTTTGTAATTTGCAGGAGGCGGGGATGACATAATTATTTTTTGTTGTTGTTTTACTCTCTATTTTTTTGAAGACGCATATAACATGATAAGCAAAGTTTCTCAAGGCCTTCGCTTTAACCTCAGTTCTACGGGAAGATAATTCTTATCGATTTTTTTATGAAAGGGGAGCTAAATTACAGAGGTTCATCTGTTTTTGCTGGAGTATTCTTCACCCGGAGTAAATAGATAGGCCTGGGCATTTCACATTATATTTGAAGATTCACGTTGTAAACTGGGTATTCAAAGAGGATAAATTATACTTGTGTAAGTTATCATGATTTTGACAAATGAATACGAATGCTAATAAAACATAAAAGTATTGAATATGGTTGCGAAACTTTAGTATTTTATTCAATTTGATACCTAAATGCCAATGGTATTAGATTCATGTTCAGATGATGCACATATTTAAAAATATTGGATTTAAGTTGTTGTGATTTTGTTCACCGAGTCTTACAGTTTTTCTTTTTTTTTCATCAAATAAGAACTTATGTTTATTGGTCAGTTTTTGGGCATCATGTGTCGGGTTGGCCTCTTACAATATGCTAAATCTCATCTTATATGTTGTTAAGTTTTGCAATAGCTATATTATCATGATCATTAGGTGTCGATATTAAATGTGCCACAATCATATGGAATCTATTCTATGTATTGGTTGAAAGTTTGTTTATAATGTCAGTAATAGTGGTTGTTGTCTTCATTAAGCAGAACATCAAAAATATGAAAACAATATCTGAAACTGGTTCAAACGAAACTTTTTTTTCCTTTTTCGTTTTAAAAAAAAATCTTTTTCAAGGAATATCGTTAGGCGTTAAAATGATTTTAAGAAGAGAGACATCATAACGAAAAAAAATTACTTCACGTATAACAATTGTTTATTTTTTTTTCTTCTATTTTTGGCTTTTGTTCGTATCGCAATTTCCTACCATTGTTCTGAAGATATTGTGCAATCCATAAAAAACATTTCCTGGTTATCTTGAATAAAGTTAATTAAATCTGTGTCGGGTGTATAAAGTGCCAATTTTGTCTTGAGAGGTAGGGTAATTCATCATTTTAGGGACTTGCACAACAATCTGGTGATTTTAAAGCTATATAATCGAGATTTTTTTATTTTTGTTCTTGCTATATACGTCATATAAATTAAACGTCTCGATTAGTTTTTTTCTTAAGTAATGAGAGAGATAGTGAGAGAAAGAAGAGTATATATAAAAAGTATAAAAACCCACTAATATGAAAAACAACAAAAGGTGAAGAGATGGCGCTGGGAAGAAAGTTAAAGACGGGAAAAGGATCTATCGTAGATACAAGGTATAAAGACATAAAGAAAAGAAAAGAAGTTTTGGTTTAGGTTGGGTCCATTGTCAAATTCTTTACTTTAACCCGCAAAATAGCGGTCATTTTACAAGTGAATTAAAGACATCAATGAAGAAACTTCAAGTAATTCCCAAAAATTGCATTTCTGATGCGGTGGAGGTAGATCTGAGACTAGAGAAAATATAATTTTAGTTTTTAAAATTCTCTAAAACTGTGTTTTGTTACCTATGAGGGGTTAAAACTGTAATTCCAACGCTTTTATAACCGGAAATGTAGGGTTGTAAAGCAAAGGAAAATAGTTTATCATATAGCAGATTGTCTGCATATAAAGGGGTCTAACTCAAAAAAGTCAGAGTGATATTGTGCCTTATTGAATATGATTCTCGCAGTAATACTATTATTAGTAATACCGTAATTAATATGTCGTTCTATATGTAATATCTTTAACTACTATTATCTAATAGAACAGAGAATGAGATATAGAACATATTAACATGAGGGGTCGAGGTGTAAGAGTAACAAGTGACTGTTTGGGAATTGTTTTGTTTCAGTCTCAAACAGAAGGCAAGAAGCGGTACAAAGTAGTGACCAATCCCGTACAGCCGTTTGTGATGACGGAGGCTCCCCACTCTGACTACGGTACATGCCTGAGTGACACGCCGTGCCTCAACCTCACCAACAAGAATAAGTCACAGGAGATTGTCTGGCAGGCTATAGAGGTACGTCTGCAGCACATTCACACAGCTACTACCCTATAGGGAATGAGATTAGAGGTAAAACAAGTGTAGCGTCCATTTTCTAGGAAACAACGCCCCAAAATAGTATGGTGGTTATTGTAATCTAGACCTAGATTGTAGGGTCTTATATTGGTAAGTTTCTTACTTTTATAAACGATTTCACATCTAGAACTAAAAAACTGTAGAGCTAAATAAAAAGTTTACCTTCAAAATAAATCTTTCACATAGATTTTAAAAGATTGTATTCATTAGACAGCGGGTAATCCCATTTAATTTTCAGATAATATTGTCTTTAAAATATATTTCAAAGAATACGCTAGAACGTAAATCGGCATGTGCTAGCCTTAATGATTAAATCTCACTCGGATTGACATCAGGAAAGTTCCGCTACTCTTGTTGAAATTTCATTCCAAGAGGTACGCCTGTAACACACTCACACAGCTACTCTATAACGTTAGAAGTACGTCTGTAGCACATCCACACAGCTACTCTATAGAGGTACGCCTGTAGCACATTCACATAGCTACTCTCTAAGGGTACGTCTGTTATCACATTCACACTGGTACTCTATAGAGGTACGTCTGTTATCACATTCACACAGCTTCTCTATAGAGGTACGTATGTTATCACATTCACACAGCTACTCTATAGAGGTACATCTGTTATCACATTCACACAGCTACTCTATAAGGGTAAGTCTGTTATCACATTCACACAGCTACTCTATAGAGGTACGTCTGTTATCACATTCACACTGGTACTCTATAGAGGTACGTCTGTTATCGCATTCACACTGGTACTCTTTAGAGGTACGTCTGTTATCACATTCACACAGCTTCTCTATAGAGGTACGTATGTAGCACATTCACACAGCTACTCTATAGAGGTACGTCTGTATCACACTCACACAGCTACCCTGTTGCGCAAACACAGCTCACTATCAGCTATCACCCCATACTTCAAGACTTGATAGTTATTTACTTGTGATGAAACATCTAAGTTAAGACTTGCCTTTTTTTTATAACCCATCAAAAAAACGATGAGTTCATTACTTTGTAAACCAAAAATGAACACAGTCTTAAGCACAGAAGCATTATATAACTTGAATGGTGCGATTTGCTGTAAGGTGCATGAGAGGAACACTGCAAATGGCACTTTTGCATTAACGAAAAACATTACGTTTTCACAGCTGTAGTCCTGAATTGCTATGTAAATGGGTAAATTTTTGGTTAAAGTAAACTGGATTTAAATTTAAAGAAAGCGGGTACTTGGCGTCAGTATGAATCTGGTAGTCCCTATTTTAGGGTCCCATCATGCTTTGAATTGTGTCTCGGTTACTGGTTGGGGTTTAAACAAGTGAAACGCGTTAAATTTGCATGGTGTATTTAGGTTTTGTATACCATGCATACTTTATAAAAACAGAACACAAGGAAAAGTTAATTATTACTACAAACTATTAAGCTTAACACGGTGCAGTGGTGCAATGAATGGTAATATAATTTGAGTTGTGTTTGCGGTGAACAACCTACTTTTGCGTGGACAGCTAAAATAGATTTGAAAAATACTGTAATATTTTCTTTTGCCGATGAAATTCAGTTGACCGTCGCTAGTTGTCACGAGTATAGAAACTTATTTCTACTTTAAGTTTTATATTCACGCGAAAAATGGTGAAAGATTAGTTTGCTGTCCTTCCAAGATATTTTATGTCACAATTTATTCATTATTGTAAAGAGTCAAAATTTTGTTTTTGAAATGCTTTCAGAAGACTTCCCCTGTGAGATTACGAAAGTTTCAAAATACAATATAAAAAATTTCTTTTTGCTTTAGTAGTAGAGTTATATTTCTAACTTTACCAACAAATTTACCTCAGGCCTACGAGAACGGTGAGGGAGCCGAGTCCGGCCTGTTCACGATCCAGTGTTGCCGCGGTCTCACCATCGACCTGCTCAACAAGCTGGCCGCAGACCTCGAGTTTCAGTTCACGCTGTACATCGTGCAGGACGAGACGTACGGGCAGCGCAATAACGACACATGGACAGGCATCATGCGGGACCTCACAGACAACACGGCGCACTTTGCCGTAGCAGCCTTCTCCATAACAGCTCAGCGCGAGAAAGCCATAGACTTCTCCGACCCGTACTTCTTTTCTGGGTTTTCCATTCTGTACTCGGACCAAACTCGTGAGACAAGCATGTTAGCCTTCTTGGAACCGTTCTCAACAGAGGTCTGGTTCGCCATTGTTGTGTCCGCCCACATAGCCGCCATTTGCATGGCGCTTTTTGAGTGGAACTCTCCCTTCGGACTTAACCCTTGGGGGCGCAAGCGGAATAAAAATTATTCATTAGCATCTGGGCTGACTATGGTTTTTTCCGTGCTGTTTGGTCACACAGTGAAGACAAAATCTCCGAAAGCATGGCCGTCTAAAGTTATGCAGAACTTTTGGGCATCAGCGGCCATCTTTATCATTGCTAGCTACACAGCCAACCTTGCTGCCTTCATAGCCGGCAAACATGCCGGGATCAATTATATTGACATTCAGGATCCACGGGTAAGTTCTACAACTAAAAATGTGTTGAAAAGTTTGCTGTAATAATAACTTTAACAACTTGTTGAGCAAAATGTTGTCATTGACTTTGCTAGTTATATCAAACGAGATGAGTTATTGTGGTATATAGAAAAGCAAACCTATACAATCGAAAAACTGTCAAATACCGTTGTAATTTCATCATCTAGTATACTAATTGAATTGTCGTCGCGTAAACTTGCCGATCATTTATTGAATATGTCTTTGATTTAACATGAATTTTTCCTTTTAATTAATTCTGAATTTTCAATTAAATTTTAACCGTATTCAATGTGTCAACCCATCTTGTATTACTTTGGGTTTAAAAATAATTGGTTTCGAATTTTTTTCATTTATCATTAACAACATTGTTTGATTTTGTTGGGTTTTTTTTTGTAAGCATGGTGGTTGTTTATGCCTGTGAAAAGTGCGTCAATTCAGGGATTTGAAAATGCTACAATATTTGTTCAGTTTACACATAAAGCAATTCAAAATTACCGTATACAATTAGATAAAGAAACCTTTGCAAAATCTTTTTTAGTGATAGAACCCTTTTAAGAACACAGTGATTTTTACAACTTGCCGTTTTAGTATTTATGCGCTAGTCCACATCATACATGCAAATGAGTCAGCCCATGTAACTTTTTAAATCTCCGAATGGTATTACTCTTATGCACGTTATATTGTCGTCTTAAATTTTTTTACCGTTTCTCCTGGCAAACAAAACGCACTAATGTACTGACTGCGGTTCCTGAACGAGGCCAGCACTGTATGCTGAAAAAGGTAAAAACGCTGCAGAAACTCTACAAAAACAATACTCTTGAGACAGGAAATTTTGGCGTGTCTGTAGAGGAACGCAAACTCTTTTGAAAAAAAATGGACCGCGAGGGAAAAATGAAGAGGAGAGTGAAATTGTGGAAAACTTCTTTCAATGGTCTCTAAAGCGAGGCCTGAACTCCAATTCAATATCAATTTGTTGAAACGTCCAGATAGCATGTATGTGATGCGATGACGCGAGAGTATATGGGCACGCGACTAGGTCTAGACAACGGCTCAGCCCAGGAATGCTGTGTAGCAAAAAATCTAATTTCCGGTGTTCGGGAGCAAAGATAAAGTATTTTCTTGAGCGAAGCAAGCAGCGCATGGAATCTGGGGTAGATCAGGACAGGGTGTGTTCACGAAAACGTCGGGTGTGGCAAGGACAAACCTTACGTTTTAGGTTCTGAAAAACGTGTCATGACATTGTTCTACGATCTATGTCGTTTTTTTTTCTTTCATTGCGAAAACAAGTCCACTATTTCCAAAAATTTTTCTTTTTTTATTGCGATTCTTTTGGTAAAAATTATCATGTGATAAATTGTGTGTCGACCTGGAGAAACCGGAAGCAAGTCGCTCCAACAACCTTGAGTAAGAGCCCTTTAAATATGATTTGCTATAAAGTGAAGAATTTTTACTGCCTTCGAAGTGGGAAAACTTAAGGAACGGATGAATCAGAGTTTTAATTTTTCAACCTGTTCAAGGCCATAGATGACAGTTCTAGAAATTTTTAATCACTCAATATGTCAAAATTTTGACCTGTGCTAGACTTATCCCGGTCCTCAGTTCTCACAACTGATTGGTTGACTTGCATACATCATTTACCTCCTCTTGTTAGATTTAGCCGTATGAGATGTTGCTCGCCAATACTTTCAATAACGGTTTCTTTAAATCTCTATAAATAATGCTGTAAGTTGAGCTCACAAACCATGCACATTGGAAATGGCGGCCGCCTACAACTTACACCCTCATCACGGATCGTTTGATTTACTTCAATTTTGCTTCAAGTATCATATCATGTCATTACAAAAGCTGAAATAGACTATTGCCTTTTAAATGCGCGGAAAGAAAACATAGAAACAAAGTTTATCAAAATCGTACTTAAGATACTTCAATTCATGATCAATATAATTTTTAAACATATTTTAAACACGACGAGTTTTTTAGTCTGATATTATAAGTTTTTTCCAATTTTCAATTCTCTGGATAAACACAATTTTTCTACATCTTCTCAAAAATATTAAAAGATGATCATGTCTTTAACTTTAAGATGAAGAACATTCGAGTCAAACATAAATATACATACTTAGAAATCTTGGGAAAAGCTAAAAACTTGAATTTTGGGTGACGAAGAAATTTGAGCACGAGAGGATAGGTGCCCCTTTTTATCAAAATACAATTAAAAGTATTGTCGAGCGTAATAAGAGTCTTATGTGCGCCCTAGAATAGTGAACTATCATTTTTATAATCGTTTTGGCGGCAAAGAAAGCATCATTAAAAGGCGTTTGTGTTGTGAAAATTGAGTAACGGAGTGTGGAACGAAAGGTTGAGACAATTAGGAACACTTCACTTGTGTTACAACTTCATCTACGTCTTTTGTTTTAATCTAAACCTTTAACTATTTAAAAGTGTATATTATAGTAACGAGGTCTAATTTAGCTTGATTGAGAAGAGATACTGTAGTTTGAAGCGACAATTAACAGTTTTCATTAATCTGCATGAGTCGCACATTAGTCGAAAGAAGATTGATCAAGAAAAGTAGGCTCGCAGCGAAAGTTTTGAAAGATAGTAAAACTAAATCTAGATGAACTAAATCTAGATAATGTTTTTGATGGAGGGTTTGTTAAATAGCGAAAAAATACTCTTATTTGAAATATCTCGATTTAAATTATAATCTGAATGATTCTTAAAAGATGGACTTTTTAAACAACGGTTATTTTTTTTATCACCGTACCTTAAATGGAGGCAAAGGTTAGGATAGATTTAGGCTTATTGCAAGTTCCACTCTGCCCAGGTCTATCAGGCAAGGAGCGGCAAAAACAATAAATTTACGCTCAAACCCAGACGGAGCAATTATTTATATTTACACAAGTTTTCATTTACTTCGAAAACGGTACCTAGCCACGCAATTCAAGGTTGTGCTCTGCATCAGAAATTGTTTAAGATAAATTAATGGATGATAATTTTTTTCGAACACATTTTTTTTCTTTCTGCATGTAACATCTCACTTCGACAGCTTCAGTCCATCAAGATAGGGGCGCTGCACGGTTCCGCCGTCCACCAGATGCTGAAGAATGCTGGCAGTAAACTAGTGGACGTTGCTAGACCGGTGCCTAAGACGGATGTCGGCATCGAGTGGGTCATGTGAGTATCGCGTTATTTAATTTCTTTAATTCTTAAGGAAAATTTGCCTTGGATGAACCAGTACATGTACCACGCAAATAACGTAGATAACAAAGATTCGATACATTTGAGAGAGAATAAATAGTCAACGTGAAGATAAATCAACACATTGAGTTCTTCTGTTCCATGCTCGCTGTGCGTTCTGCTTCTCCTTCTATTTGCCTCTTTCTCTCCTAACTTTCAACTATACGTAAATAAAGTTATAACTTAAATTCAGAAAATATTTGATTTGGTTCAATGGTTTTAAGGTTCCAATCTAGTTAAGTATGGTAAAGGAAAAGGAAACTTTAAGTTAATTATGATAAACAGGAGACAAAGAATAAAAAAAAATTTAAAGCTGTCATTATCTTAAATGCTGGAATTTTAAAAATTGCAAAAATTTGCAAAAAAGAAAAAAAAAAACAACAGTAACAAACAACAGCCACTTACTCTTTGTAATCTAGTAAAATGTCTGAGAGCTGAAATATTCAGAAATTGCCATGTTTAAAATTGAAATATTTGTTTGAAAAAAAAAAACAAACTAAATCTATCCGAATTCTCCTGGACAATCTTAGAGCATACCTAACGTATATGAAAAAATGTCTTTAACCGAACGATGCAGTTTTTGTCGACACCATGAACGTATCTAAAATTGGAACCCACTTCTATCTGTCATGAAAACAATGAATTAATTATTATTATTAATTTAAAAAAGCTACAAAGCCATAAAATATATCAATACTCGTACAAAGTTCTTTATTTAAATGAAAAACCATTAATGTCTTCCGTATTGCCTACTCTTTTCCTAAATCCTTTTGGTGAAAGTTTTTTTTTTTAATTCTTCGTAAAACACAATTTACTTAGGATCTCAAGAATGGAATCGTACCAGTCGATTCAGGTTCAACCGTCCTCAGACTGGTTATAGTAAATGTAGTTAAAATAATTCGTAACAAGTCCGGACATTGCTTACAGGCGCCTAAGTTTAAAAATTATCAAAGTGAAAAATGTTTGATTTAAAAAGTGGGCACCAATAACATAGGTGCACTGTTCTGATCAATATAAATAAATAAAAGCTCTTGTAAAAATGTAATGAGAGTGTTATTCTTGTTGGTCCCGTCCCTAAATATAAATAGTCAGGTCACCTAGCGTAGGAAATGGCCGTTATCGTTACATGGTGCACAATATTACACAGCTTTGCATATAAATTCCATAGCATATAAGATTTTGATTTGGAAGGGAAACCATCTAGAACTTTTGTCGTCTTTTGAGCAGCAGGTGATAAGTTCACACCCCAAAAGCACTATTCTTATAATCATGAGCTATTTGGGTTAAAATCGAATGAATGTCTAGCACAGCATAGAAACACCACGCTAAGAGTTACAACCAATGCAGTAGATGGGGAGCTAGGGAGTCTGTTGTAAAATTCTTGATAGGCTACTCATAAACCTGTCGCCTCTCATCTTTGGTCACGGTATCAGTCTGCCAAGTGCGGTTGGTCTGCAACCCTGAATCTGTCACATTATGCCTAGATTGGTTCTCTATCGGCAATGATTTCATCGCCAGACAGATAAACACATCGACCGAGCGGAACCGGATATCGACTCCCGCCGTTGAAGAGCTTTCTCCGGTTACCACCAAAGCCAGGGCTTCCTGTTCTTTTGTTTTTAGCACGCCAAAGAGTTCCATTATAACACCAAAGCTTGACTCTCTTGCGCTGACATTTCATTTTTTAAAGTTTTTGAGAGGCTGGGTAAAAAGAAAAGAAAAAGTAAGGGAGAAGGAGATCGACATAGCCATGATTTGGCTCTTCTCTCCTATTTTTTTTGCTCCTAAGTCCCAACCCAGGTTGGCTTTAGTGCGGCAATGGAGGACAGCAGACCGATTCGATTATAACCTTCGAGACTGGGATCACGTCTGTTGTGAGGTGCCGCTGGTTTCGATGGGCTGTACTTTTTTTCCTTTCTTAACGCTTTTCGGGAGTTAACATTTTGGGATCCAGGGGATGTGCTCAAGAAGCCATTTGTCATAGGTTCCCCGGGCTATACTTGGAGTCAGTGGCATGGATTGGACTGGAATACGAGAAAGGAAGGGAGGAGAAGAAGAAAGAAAAAGGAGGACAAAAGGCTGTGTTTGCGTGATTCGAATTTCAGATTAAAGAGTTTTGGTCTAGTTTAAACTTAAAAAACTGAGGATGCAAGCAACCATAGAAAATAGGAGAGAAAATGTGTAAAATATTTGACAGACTGAGCATACAGCTGTGCTATTGATTTCTTTTAGTTTCAATAAAATGTTGGTGATATTTTAAAAGGCTTTCGTTACCAAACTTTGGTTTATCTATTGATTTTTTCCATTTTTGCTTGTTTTCTGTGTAGTTTAGCAGAGTTTCTGCAACCAAGAGGGTATAACTGTCCTTAGTTTTATTTTTCCCACTTTTTCAAAGTCATGAAGACCAACGGAATAGACATAAATAAGAGTATACAGGTAAACAATGTAAAGTCTTGTCACTCAAAAGTGTAAAAGCAGAAAAGTACTCCAAATGAAAAGAAGGTTTACAAATTTATATAATCTATTCTTGTTATCTCAAATTAAATGACGAATGTAGCAACAATTGACACTGTCATACAGTTTTGATACCAGCAGATAAACGGTTTGTTTTAAAAATTGAAATGCCGTGTAGATTTCATACATGGCATTGTTGACGCACTTACATTCCAAAAGTCGTTCCAATCATAGGTAGATATAATTATATATATTGCATGAGTTGTTTAAAATGAGCATGGGAACAGAAACATTGATTTAAAAATGTTAATTGCCTTTACGTTTTTGTTCTTGTTTTGTTTTGTATGTTTTCTGTTTCTTTTTCTGTTTGTTGTTGTTGTTGTTGTTGTTTTTGTTGGTTTTTTTTTTTTTTTTTTTTTTTT